>JAUTDX010006560.1:0-27539 GCA_030844895.1 Ambrosia x helenae
GTACATGTAGTCAGGTTTCGTGTATCGTGTCTTAACAGGTTTGTGTATTAACAGGTCATGTGTACCCGATTTGTCAGCCCTAAGTATAATATTCACAAATAGGTACTAACAGGTATTAACAAGTACACAAACAGGTATTAACAGGTATGCAAACATGTATTATCTAGGTCTTTGGTGAACTTTTGGAAAATTTCTCTTACTAAATAGGTTCGTAAACATGCGATTAATATAATGGTTACAAATAGGTATTAACAGGTACTTTTCGTGTTATACCTGTTAAAAAAATTAACAGGTTCGTGTATCAAAAAATAGACTGAAAAAATTTCCGTGTCGTGTACAGGTATTCTGGTTTCGTGTATCGTGTCTTAACAGGTTCGTGCCTTAACAGGTCAGGTATACACGATTTACCAGCCCTACATGGAAGGTTTTATTAATTTCAGATGCTTTTTCAAAATTAGGAAGATTGCTGGAGGGTGTTGGTGTAGGTGGAGGGTGATTGGTTAGTTCAATATTGAATAGAATTTTTACGGCGCTGAAGTAACCCATGCCATACTCCCAGGAAAAGCTCGAACGGCCTTCAACAAAAGGGTACCTGTACCGAAACCGACACAGGTGGGTAGGTAGAGAATACCTAGGGGCGCGAGACAACTCTCTCTAAGGAACTCGGCAAAATAGCCCCGTCTCATACACTATAGGGATGGTGAGAAGAGATATATTTTACATCCCAGGGGGGCTATAATTGGAGATACCATTGAACTTCACATTATAAATATAAAAAATTATTAAATGTAAAATAGGAAGCAAGTGTGAGATCATAAAGGGCCAAATTATAGATAGGAGTTTTCTTGGAATTGGAGAAATATGTGATAGGATGATCGAGTTGATTTGTTGACGAGAATTTCAGCACTATATTTGGATATTGAACGGCAGCATGGACTATGTTTGGAGTTAACGTTTTGACTTGCTTTTAGTGCTTTTAGAATATGGTTTTCTTTTATTTGTAATTGCATAACAGACTTAAAAGAAAAAATCAGGGTAGAGATAACGTATAAGGAAACCTTAACGTGAGAAGCGTAGGAATCAATCTCAGCCATTAGATTATAAGATGGCTGAATAGTGATTAAAAACCCTAATCATACTTGGGTCAAACTAACCAAGGGTAAATTAGGAAAAAGCATCTAAACTTTTTTCAAATCGTAAAAACATAATAAAGATAACAAAATCAAAAACATAATTTTTCATCGATTGAGATCGATTAAACGAATCTGAATGATTACACAATCAAAATACAGAAAACAAACATCGAATACATTCATTATCAGTAATTGAAAAAAATAATAATAAGGAAAAACAGAGTATTATAATTATACAATAAATCAGTCGAAAATCATATGATCAACATTAAAAACGAACGTATTATTGTCAGAAGCACTCGATTTTGATTCTATAAGAAGAATTAAAGATAAAAATGGGTTATAAAAAGTTGCAGGCGAAGAAGAAGATGACTATGATAACAGGGATCTTTAAACACACTCATTATATAATAATCTATTTTTGGACGTACTCATTAAAAATTCGGACGCACTCATTGAAAACTTGGACGCACTCATTAAAAATTTGGACGCACTAATTGAAAATTTGGAACACTCATTGTATAAACCAACGCACGTTACAATTTCAAACTTCTTTTGTATATTTCTTTAAACACACCTTTCATTTCTTTAAACGCACCTTCAAAAAATAGACCAATCATTTAATATTGTTTTAAACGCCTCTCTATCAGTGCACTCTCTTAATGTGTAAACCAAATTACAAAACATAAACACACCTTTCACTACATCTCTTTTTAATGTTCAAAACATTTATCTCTCTTTCACTTCACTCTTTTTAATATTCAACCCACTTGTCGACTTCAACCAAATAAATTCAATGGATCAATTACAATCACAACACACAAGCCCTTAGACAACAGAGCTGAAAAGACGATGACGACAGAGCATGGTGGTGGGTTTCGAGTAGAGTTTGGTTTGAGGTGTTCGATGAAAAATGATTGTATTTCTGGTTGGGTTTCCGACCAACTGTTGTATTTCAGGTTGGGTTTCCGGATGATCTTGACGTTTCCGAGTTGGTTTCCGCTGAGTGACGAGTTTCGGCTGAAAGCATTAAAGCTTTTTCCTGTCGTCGTCTGCGATTTGGATCTGTGTTGGGGCGTTTGAGGGCTTTGGATCTGGTGGTGGTGTTGCAGGAGTCTAGGTTACTTATTTGCCCTTAGGTTTAACTGCAATTGAATTTAATTATAGTTTAATTAGGTTAATCATGGTTTGGTTAGGTTGACTTGTGGCAATTTCTCATGGCTTCTTACACTTTGTATGTTAAGGATAGTTTGTATCCTATACTTTTTCAAAAATCAGAAACTCAATTGATAATCATAGATAAATAAAAATAAAAGAAATAGATAAATAAAATAATGTGTCTAAACTTATTAACTTATTTATTACTAGAATATATCCCGAAAACATTCCGAGATATACAAATCTAATATGAAGTGTTATGATGTAACATAAATTTTCATTCTTATCAAAAAATAAATTAATTTACTACAATATGAGAATACAACACTTTGTAAAATATATGTGTTATGATGTAACATACATTTTCTTATTCAAAAAGAAACTTATTTACTTAATTTTTAGTAGAATATATCCCGAAAGCTTACATGGATATACAAATCTAATATAAAGTGTATAACGTAACATACTGTCACACCCTGATTTTTCCATCGGTTGTGAACCTTCGGCATCTTCACTACACAACGGAATTTATACACCTAAGACTCTTTGAACTCTGAACACCTTTACTAAGCCTTCTTGGATCTCCAATCCCAAGACATCGCCTATTCCAACCGTGTTGTTGCCAATATCTGAATTTGAAAGACATGCTTAAAAAGGTCAACATAAAGCTGGTGAGTCATGGTTTTATATTTATTTCTCTTAAAACCCTTTTTGGTTAAACCATTGGGAAAATATTCATAAAACATTTTAAGAAAGTTTATTTTCATTACATGAATCGTTATTTGGGAAAAAACCTTATAAAAGTCCACTTGGAATCCTCGTCGGGTATTCCCTTTCATTTACCCTTTGACTCGACTCACTTTACCGCATATTTACCTTCCCATAAAGATAAGTATACTAGGTTCTTATTGATCGAAACAACTATATTCAAAATGAGACTTTATTCCATGGAATCCTCGCCGGGCATTCCACAATAACTTCTGAAAACTTTCTTTTTGTAAACCATTTTCCCTCGGATTCCTCACTGGACATCCGTAAATAACATTATGAAAACAATTTTCCTGGTAAATTCCACCTGCAAGTTCGTACTTAAAAGCGGAAATGATCAAACAAAACATTTCAACAACACATCTTTAATAATATCAACAACAGTTGGCAAGTTCACTGGTCTTAAGGCAAATTTACATATTTCCTTACTTAAAAATGTATGATCGAGTAACGACTAAACAAAAAATCAAGTAGACTAGCTAGCTCATACACGCATGATTGCAACCTAAGGCTCTTAATCAAACCATGACATGTCTTCCCAATTGCGCAATTATGTACACTCGAACGTGTCTCTCGGCAGCTTTCAATGAAGTACATTCATCCCATAAGACCCAAACCAAATAGTCAGGGAGGGGGCGTCAAATGCAATAGATCTATCAACATAATTCAAGGCTTTAAACTAGAGTTAATGATTAAGAACTGCAGGGAAGTATCCCCTACGGGGGTCGACCGGCGACTAGCGCACACGTCACGCATCTACAAAAGGCCAACATATGTTCTATATAGTTCTAGTCTACCCATCATACAAGCATGTTAATCCCAAGATTATAAAACATTCAAAAACATTTAAAAAGAAAAGGGGTCGTCAAACTCACGCAACACCATTTGTTTCCCTTTTATCCATGTACGACTTTATAAAAGCATTTGTAACTCTAAACGTTTTCTCATAAACTTTGTTACGCTTTATAATAAACAGGTTTTCATAAAACAAACATGTCTTCCCCCAAAAAAACAATTACAAAGCAAGTAAAAATTAGGCTCATGAATTCACCTTAATTTCCTTGCTTAGCTAGCAAACAAAGCCCGAAGCTTTAACTGACTTCCTTGTGCCCTAATTACCAACAAAGGACACCTTAAAGTCTAACACAATAGGCTTAGATTATTATCCAGTTACAAGATAGTCTATCCAACTATCTAGATTCGTGTATACAAACACGAGTCTTAAAAAGTGTTGTAACTCAACGAACCGACCGCGACTTATTTTAATTTATGTATTTACATACGACGTAGTACCCAAGTTGTGCACCTGTTACTATTCATGCGTCACCACGTTGGGCTGATACCATGAAATGTATAACTCATCCCGAGCCGTAGCTTGTCTCGTGTTTCAGATAATTGTATTTGTCTTGTATAATTATTTTTGTTAAAACATATTTGAGGAACTGTAACATCTGGCCCCTCTCACCACCAATATTGTCCGCTTTGCCCCATATGGGTTGCCCATCCAGGAACTCACGGCTTTGTTTTTGGTTGCCTTGGTAGAGACTTCCCAGGAGGTCACCAATCCTAGTACTACTCCCACCTGAGCACGCTTAACTGTGGAGTTCTCCTCTCATCCACTAACATTAAGCCTAAAACGCGTTGGTGATTCAAGAGGCTTTGGATTACTTATGAACCAATGATCTCTCCTGGCGACGGCCGATGTGGGATTTGCCTAGGGTGTCATACAATGGTCCATGTTAATCTTTTCGGTAAATCGGTACTGTTACAACCACCCCCTAGGGACTCATCGTCCTCGATGAGGTTTGCCCCACCATCCCGAACGACACAGGAGTGGCTCTGATACCATTTGTAACATCCGGTCCCTCTCACCACCAATATTGTCCGCTTTGCCCCCGATGGATTGCCCATCCAGGAACTCACGGCTTTGTTTTTGGTTGCCTTGGTGGAGACTTCCCAGGAGGTCACCCATCCTAGTACTACTCCCACCTGAGCACGCTTAACTGTGGAGTTCTCCTCTCATCCACTAACATTAAGCCCAAAACGCATTGGTGTTTTAAGAGGCTTTGGATTACTTATGAACCAAGGATCTCTCCTGGCCACAGCCGATGTGGGATTTGCCTAGGGTGTCATACAATGGTCCATGTTACTCTTTTCGGTAAATCGGTACTGTTACAGGGACCATAAGTAAAGCTATTAGAATCAATTAATAACATTTGTTCCTTCTTTCCCAAGAATCCAAGTATCTTAAAGCTTGCGAAACTTTGCTTTTATAAATATTCCCCAACTAAATCTAGAAATTATGTTTTTTGAATCTGAATAACGAATATTGTTTAGTTTCCGAAAACCTTTAAAAATTCGTCATATTGACGCTCGGTGAAAAACTATATGTATATTTTCTTTGGAAAATATTGTCCTATATTCACTATTATTGTTACAAACAATCATTTGTCGAGAATGTGTTGATTTTTGTTTAAAACACATTTGTTGAACACTTGAGAGATTTATTTATAAAATATCACAACGATGCCTTCATTGGGTGTTAGCTTTTATAAAAATTTTGGCACAGTTTCCTCTGTTTTTGTACAGACCAGACATCACACGTCGTCTACAATTTCCCAAAATCCATACCAAATACAAGACAAACCATTCCTACTTATCCTAATTCCCACATCAAATGAGACTTTATATACATTTTGATACTTATGTAAATTACATTTATTTATATTTATATATATACATATAGTCCAACGAATTTAGGTCCAATAATCAATATATACCAGTCACGCTCTAATATACGATACCCATAATTCCATTTGTACTTTTCGTTTATTATAACATCGGTTCGTTCGCGAGTTAACACTATTCGTATTTATAATTTATAAATACCCATACTTATAAATATAATCATAATAACAAATACGAAATAATATACCAAAACATATGCGCGCACCTCGATCGTTGACTAGATCTGACCAAGAGTTGACACGTTTAGCCGGATTTGACCGAGCCCGAGCCGTGAACCAACACAACCAAAATCAAAGACTCGAACACAAACGAACCCGTGCCTATAGTTGACCGGGTTTGACTAGACCCGAACTTAAACCAAAAACAATCGGACCAGCACCCCATACGAACCCACCAAAACACCCGAGCGACCCACCACCATCACGACCACCACCTAAACGGACCCAACAAATTTGCGCCACCATAAAATACCAAAAACCGGCCCTACCATCAAACATCATCGTGAGACCACCGCCGCTAACCCGAACCAGAAATCACCGGCTTGAACCACCATCATAACCACCACCCGGACCTCCACTGGTCGATTTACAACTCAAACCACCAAAACACAGCTCTAATCGACCGAAATCCACCTCAATCGGTGGTGGTCAGTTGCTTTAACAAAAGGGGAGGAGAAGGCCGATTTGGGTGAAAGTGAGGAGGGGGAGAGAGAGAGAGGGAGAGAGAGAGAAAGAGAGAGAGAGAACTTCAGATGGAGTAATGCATTCGTGTAGAGCTCAAGGGGAAGTTTTTTACAATCCAAGCTTATTCTCAGGGGGAGTTACTTAATTTTCAAGAGATGCTGAACATAAGAGAGCTGTTAAAGATTCAAAATCACAAGTTGAAGAAAAGAAGAGAAGTGATTTGCCAAGTTCTTCTAAACTACTTTGGTAGACAATCTCAAGATCAAGCTGTTGAAGGTTAAAGACTTCAAGTGGAAGACAATTGAAGATACTTTGAGATTCGAAAAATAATCTTAAAGAGCATCTGTCAAGGGGGAGTTTGTTGGTGCAAGTTTGTGACAGATACTCAAACGGATAAACAAACGCTCGGGATTATTGACAGAAGACTTTATATTGTTCATGTCGTTAGAAGAACTTGTCTAAGTTAGTTCTAGAATATGTAATTAAGCTAGTATTGTAAAAGCCCAACAGAAGCCCAGATAAAAGCCCATGAGGATGCATGTATACAAGCAAATGATACATGGGGTTTTAGGGGTTGGTTGGTTAGTTGGTGAAAACACATAGAGAGTTGAGAGATAGCTAGCTAGGATTACAAGTTCGGTGTAGTTCTTATTAATTGTTATCTGTGATTCGATTAATAAGAAAAGCAATTAAAAGTAATTTTGTGTTCTTTGTGTGTATCAACGAATCAAAGATACTCCGCGTCTTGGATTCGTATTGGTTTGATTGCAGAGAAGATCTCAAGGGAAATGGACCTACAAATGGTATCAGAGCTTTCTGGCTAGATATCACCCAAGGAACTAATTAGTGGTGCTTGAAATTAATCAGGTTTGTATTGTTTTAATATTTTGATTCTTGTTCTTTTTGGTTCTTTAATGTTTCGTAATTAAAAAAAAGGTTACGATTCCTTTTTTATTTGTTTTATCAAGTTTTTGGAATGTTTTATTTGATCCAAAAAATTCTGTTTTGAGTAATTGTTCGGATATTATTATTATTTGTTTTGTTTTGTTTCGGCACTTGTAAAACTTGTGGTTATTATTAATTTGAGTTCTTAGGTTTGTTAGTTTCGGGATTTGGTAAAAGTTTCTTTTCGGCACTTATAAAATTTTCCTTGTTTCGGCTTCTTAATTTTATTTATCAAGATCTTGCTTTGAATATTATTTATTATTCAAGTTTGTGTTTTATTGTTTCTGTTTTACGGTTTATTTAAAGTGTGTTTGCAGGTTTTATTGGTTTCGGAGGTGAAGGTTCATAATCGATTTCAAGAAATAATCAAGAACAAGAATAATAAGAACCCTTGATAATATTTGTTGATTTGATCTAATTTTTCAGTTTGTTGGAGTGTGATTTTGTTAGTGCAGAATTTTCGAAGATAAGGAAAGGATTGGGGAAGATTTTGAAATTCAAATCAACCTAACCAATTCCTAAATTAGTGGGATATCTATCTTGTTGACCAAGGAGTTCATGGTTCTCAAACAACTAGTTCTCGGATTGGTTCTCAGCTACATAGTGGTTCTCGGAAACAAGCTTTGGTTCTCGGTTACGCAAGGTTCTCGGATAAAGATTAGGAATCATTTGGAAACCATAGTTCTTGAAAACACATACTAGTTCTCAAACATCACTTTGTTCTCAAATTCATTCATGTTCTTGGATAAGGATTGGTTCTCGGATAAGTTTGGTTCTCGGACGGATTCTTGTTCATACTAGTTCTAGGACAATCATAGATTCTCGGACATTCTCTTAGTTCTCGGAATTGGACTAAGTTTGGTTCTCGGATTATCATTGATCTCGGACACAGATTAAGGTTCTCGGATAGAGACTCTAGTTCTCGGACACTAGATTCAGTTCTCGGACACCATTAATTTGATTTGGACTTAGACTATAATTTGAACCATAAACTTAACCCACATTTGAATCAACTCAAAAATCTATTAAATCAATGGCCCTATCAAACAAAATGGTAGAGATGGATCACGAGGTAGGAAAAGCCAATTCCCCGCCTAAAATGATCAGTGTTGATTACTACTTTTGGTGGAGAGGACGTTTTGAAGAATGGGCTCGGTTCTACCAATTACCAATGTGGATCTGCATCTCAGACAGGTACATTCAACTGTTTAAACAAGGAGAAGGAATGAGCGGGCAAAGAGTACCCACTTTTAGTGAGATGAACGAAGAACAGAAACTGATGCACGAAGCATATAATAAGGCCCGTGCTGCTATTACCATGTGTTTGCCACAAGAAATCCTCCACACATTCAGCAGAAACAGAACAACTAAAGACTTATGGTACGCTTTGGAGAAGAGGTACATGGGTAGTGCTGAAGTACAGAAGAATAAAAAGGAACTACTGAAGAAGCAATTTGCAGTCTTCAAGCATTTTAAAGATGAGAGCTTAGAGGACATCATCACCAGATTCTACCATCTACTTACTGAGTTGGGAAACCATGAAATACAGTATACTGATAATGAGCTGAACGACATGCTGCTGGATGCACTTCCTACAAATTGGGATGTGTATTCTTTAATGATCAGAAACGGAACTGACTACGGTACTATGACTTTGGATACCGTGGTAGGGAAGCTTAGAGCTTACAGTTTTAACATGATGAGGCGGGAAGCAGGATCTGAACAGGTACAGGATCCAAGGATTTATCACGGAAAGCCTGCAGCTAAAACCTCGTCAAGCAGCAGCAGCGGTGTCTCGGCATTCTTTTCAGGTGACACATCTGGTAATATTATTCTTGATTCTGACGGTGAGTGTTGTTTTGTGTCAACATCAGGTGAATCTACTAAAGTCAAGGACATCCCTTCTGGCGGGAATTGAAAGAGTACAGGCGGATCATCAACTGGAACAAGTAAGTCATGCCGTTGAGTGTTAAATCGGCCGAACAACAACTGCTGTGTTATTTTCCTTCATTGTTTCGTACGAGAATTACATTCAAGGGAAGATCAACGATCCAACACTCTTTGATGAAGATTATGACTAGATTGATCCTGATGATCTGGAGGAGATGGATTTACAATGGAACTTGGCCATGCTTTCACGCAAGGCAAAGAAATACATGGAACGGACTGGAAGGAAGCTTGTTGGTGGAGGAGCTGGCTTTGACAAAAGCAAGGTGAAGTGTTACAACTACCATTCCTTTGGCCACTTCGCCAGAGAATGTTCAAGACAAGGGTTAAGCAGCAATTCTAACACCACGCGACAAAGTTCTTCTGTTGCCCCACCTTCAAGTTCAAACAATTCAAGTTCCAGAGCACTCATGGTTGCCAAACTTGACGGTAGATATGACTGGAGTTCAATGTTAGATGGTGATCAGGCTCTTATGGAAGAGATCAAAAATGAAAGTGTGAAGTCAGAAGCTTTTGATTCTGACATTGAGACCGTGTCTGATACGATCAAGATTGAAGAACATGTGACTGAAGCTGAATTAGTCAAAGCTGAAGATGATAAGATTGATGAAAGTGCAGTGAAGTCTGAGGTAGCTGCTACTGAAAATTCTGAGGAAGTCGAGGAGATCATCAGAGACAATAAGCCGTTTGAAGAGATTCTGGATCTGACTACAGTTACAAAAGGGATGTCAACAGCAGAGTTAATTGCATTCATGACTGAACTGGACTCTGAAGCCAAAAAGGTACACATTCTTTTTCTACTGTTGTTGATGCTTGCAAAAAATGTTTTGACTTTGATGAGAAACTAGATTTCATAAATAAAGAACATGATAAGCAAGTAGACCAGAACAAACAACTCATAGTGCTCTTAGATGAGCAAAAGGAGTTAAATTTCGGCAACAAAAATAGAGAGTCTGGCCTTAAGAAAAAGTTAGAAAGCACCCATAACGATCTTAATGAAGTTAATAGGCTGCTTTGTATTAAAACTGGTGATTGTGAATTCCAATACAAGGGTCTAGTAGAAAAAGATGAAACAATCGTGAAAATGCAGCTAGAAATCGTAGAGAAACAAAAGACCATTACTGAGCTACGAAAGAAACTAGATCAATGTAGGAGCACTAAATACATGTATAATCAGATCATGACTTCCAGAACTGAAAGAACTGAAAAATATGAGAATTCAGGTCTAGGGTATAATGAATAATGTTCCTCCTCCTTTCAATGGTAATTACTCATTTTTACCAAATGAAGAGGAAGTGTCTGAAGCTGTCTATGGCCCTCAGCCAGTAGATACAAAAGAAACCGAGAAAGCGTCTGAAGATGCTAGTAAGAAGGTTCAGCAAGAAGTAGTTTCTGAACCAAAAGACCTCAAGCCTACTGTAGAGGTCAAAGTTGTGACTCAAACAATTGATGGGTCGGGGGGTAAAACTAAGAAGGTAAATGATAAAATCAAGAAGTTTTACAGAATCAAGGGATCTGATAAGATTTACTCTGACACAGATTTCCCCATTTCTAAAGTCAACCCTAATTCCATTGAATCTGTTTTTGCGGAGATCGAATCTCCTAAAGTTTCAAATAACAAATCTGATGATAAAACGGATGTTGGTTCCGAGTCAGCTTCAACCAAATCTGAGACTGGTGAAGGATCCAACTCAAAGGGGACAAGCAAAAAGCCCTTAGAGAAATGATCGTGCTTCAAATGTCACAACGAAGGCCACGTGGCTAGTTGTTGTCCCCTCAAAAAGACACGAGCACCTACAGACTCAGATAGGGGAAAGCAAAAGTCGCCTGTGAAGTCAGATGATAAAAATAAGATGAGCAATTCTCAAAAGAAAAATTTGCAGACTAAATTAGAAAAAGCTCAAGGTAGTGGTAGTAGGGATGGACCGAGCAACACTGATGCTCGTTTTCAAAGAAACCAACCTAAGTTTGTCCCTAGGCAGGTAAATACGGGGAATGCTGGTACATCTGGTGCTCCAGCTGCCAAACATGCAAACCCTAGTCCCAGTAAGTACCAACCGCCACACATGCAAAATCGTCACCAATCTCCAAGCAGTGATAGAAAATTTTCCAGACCCAGTAATCAAAGTTTTCATAATAAAAATGACCATAGGGATAGAAATTATTCGAATGGTCAACAATTTTCTAGAGACAATAACAGTTACGGATACTCCAACTGAGGGAGATATTCTCAAAGGTTCTCTCAGTCTCCAAATGGGAGACGGTATAACTAACCGAACCATTTTGAACAAAAACAATGTTCTAGTCCTCAACGATCCAACTCATCTAAACAGTGGGACGGATATTTGAAAGAATTTACGTTTGTAGAAAATGGTGTACCCGAGACCGTGATGGCTTAGTTTCCCCTAAACTAATTCCCTTTATTTATGAGTGCAGGAGCTGCTAAGGAGGATTATCAACTGGTGGTATGTTGATAGTGGCTGCTCTAGGCACATGACAGGGGAGTTGATGTTGTTGATAGAATTTGTTAAAATTGATGGCGGTTATGTAAACTTTGCGGGAGCCAAGGGTGGTTGTATAATCGGTAAGGGGAAGGTCACCGATGGCAAGATAACTTTGGACGGTGTGAATTATGTGGAGCAGTTGAAGCACAACTTGATGAGTGTTTCTCAAATCTGCGACAAAGGATATTCTGTCCACTTTACAAGCAAGGAAGCATTAGTGTTGAAACCGGGAGTAAAGATTCCTGAAGAATGGATAATCATGAGGGCTCCAAGAAGAAATGGTACGTACATCATGGACATGAGTGTTCAAGATGATGCAAAAGAAGAGCCGACATGTTTATTATCAAAAGCATTAGATTCTGATTCGATGCTATGGCATAGGAGAATGGCACACTTGCATTTCAGGAAGATGAATTACATTACAAAGCATGGACTCGTGCAAGGAGTTCCATTGAAGAGTTTTGGCGTGGAGGATAAGTGTCTGTCGTGCAAGAAGGGAAAGCAGCACAAGAAGCCTCATAAACCAAAGACTAAGAATTCCTTTAACTCTCCTTTTGACTTATTGCATATGGATTTATTCGGTCCAGTAAATGTTAGGAGTTTAGGTGGAAAATATTACTGTCTTGTGATCATGGGTGTTTTTCCTAGGTTCGAAAGATGAAACAAGGGAGACCTTGATGGACTTCTTCAACAAAGCAGAGAACATCTTTGGAACCACAATAAAGAGAATCAGAAGTGACAATGGCTCGGAGTTCAAGAATAGTTTTTTTTTCCATTTTCTGCATAAGAAAAGGGATTGAGCATCAATTCAGTGCGCCTTATGAGCCACAACAAAACGGGGTTGCTGAAAGGAAGAACATGATACTGATTGAAGCAGCAAGGACAATGCTCGCTGATTCTAAGCTTCCTGTCATATTTTGGGCAGAAGCTGTGAATACAGCATGTTATGTTTTGAATAGGGTGTTGACCGTCAAGAAGCACAATAAAACGTGCTATGAACTCTTGAAGGGCAACAAGCCTAATCTTCATGGTTTTGAACCATTTGGGATTCCGTGCACTATTTTGAAAAATAGAAACCAACCAAAATTCAATGAAGTGGCTGACGAAGGATTTTTTCTTGATATGTGCCAGGTGCACCAAATAAAAGGGTTTTTAATAAAACAACGGGTCGTGTAGAAGTCGTTTTCAATGTTGACATAACTAGTTACACACCATAAGATACTGCACAGGCTACTGACCCTGACTGGCTCTTTGACTATGATTCTGTCTTTAAATCATTTAATGTTCCATATACCTTTAATGAAGATCCAAATGAGGCAGATGAAGAATTGATACTTGGAATGGTAGATGATGATGATGAAATATCACCAAGATCGATCATTCCACTCTTTGTAGATAAAAACAAGAATGATGCTGATTTAGGAACCTCCACTTCAACAGACAAATCTCCTGTTGTCAATGAAATCGAAGAGGAAGAATTCGTTAATCCATTCGGTACCGTAGACACTTCGGGGGAGATAGGTTCAAATTTGGAGGATAATATACCGGTTGATGCTATTGCTCAGACTCGCATAAATAAAGATCATCCAGTGGAGAATATCTTAGGAGATCTTAATGCGGGTGTAAGGACAAGAAGTAGTATTTTTGAGTCAACGTGTTTATATGTCAGTATTAAAGATTTGGGCGTCATCAACAAATGCCTTAAATGCTTCATCTCGCAAGTTAAACGGAAGAATCATCAAGTAGCACTTCGTGATAATGCGTGGGTGGAAGCTATGCAAGAGAAACTGGCACAATTCAGAAAGCTCAAAGTTTGGGACCTTGTCGATTTACCCAAGGGTGCTCAAGAAATCGGTACAAAATGGGTGTTCAGAATAAGACTGATGACAACGGAATAGTAGTGAGAAATAAGACTCACTTAGTAGTCAAAGGATTCAACCAACAAGAAGGAATTGATTTTAATGAAGTGTTTGCACCGGTGGCAAGGCTCGAAGCAATTCGACTCTTTCTAGCCTTCGCTTCCTACAAGGGCTTTAAAGTTTATCAGTTAGACGTCAAAAGCACCTTTCTGTATGGGAAAGTCCAGGAGCTGGTGTATGTCTCACAACCTCCAGGGTTTACTGATCTAGATTTTCTAGACGTGTCTACAAACTTGATAAGGCATTATACGAATTACATCAGGCACCAAAGGCATGATATGAGACACTGTCAATTCATCTCTTAGAAAATGGCTTTGAGAGAGGTAAAATAGACAGTACACTTTTCATAAAGAGAAATGGAGAAGATTTCCTACTGGTTCAGGTGTACGTTGATGACATCATCTTTGGATCGCCTAACAAGGACATGTGCATTGAATTTGAGAAGGTTATGAAGAAGAAGTTCAAGATGAGTGCTATGGGGGAAATGAACTTCTTTCTTGGTTTACAAGTAGATCAGAAGGAAGATGGGATGTTCATACATCAGACTTAGTATGTACATGACATTTTGACTCGTTTCAAGATGAATGAGTGTTTTACTTATGTTCCTCCTCTACCCGTGAATCATGGACTTCATCCAGATGCAGAAAGCGACAAAAATGTCCATCCAACTGAGTATCGCGCCATAATAGGTTCGCTTATGTATCTAACTGCTTCTTGACCTGACATTATGTTTGCAGTTTGTCTTTGTGCCAGGTTTCAGGCTAATCCAAAGGAGTCACATATGATTGCTGTGAAACGGATTCTTAGATACCTAAAGGGGAAACCCAAATTGGGAATCTTGTATCCAGCTGTTGGCGAATTGGATCTTTTAGCCTATACAGATTTGGACTACGGAGGATATAACCAGAATCGGAAGTCTACTACTGGTGGATGTCAGTTTTTAGGAGGAAGAATCGTTTCCTGGCAGTGCAAAAAGCAGACTTCGGTGGCTGTTTCCTCATGTTAAGCAGAATACGTTGCTACTGGTAGCTGTTGTTCACAGGTTTTGTGGATACAACATCAAATGTGGGATTATGGTTTGAAATTCACTCATACTCCTATACTTATTGATAATCAGGCCACCATTTCAATCACAGAGAATCCCAAAAACTTTCCCAAAACAAAACATATAGACATAAGGCATCATTTCATAAGGGATTGTTTTGAGAAAAGGATGGTTTATTTGAAAAAGGTTGATACTTTGGATAACCCAGCTGATTTGTTCACAAAAGCTTTCGATAGCGCTCGGTTTGAACTGTTAGTGCAGCTGAACGGGATGAGAAACCCAAAATAACTTTTCGTTTTCTCATAAGTGCCAAAGCTTTTAGTTTTTATGTTTTTAGTTAGTTTTTACTTTGTTTTTATTTGCTTCTACTTGGGTTCGCAAAAAAAAAAAACTATAGCAAATCTGGTACCTAATTGGAAATGATAGCACATTAGCAGTTGATTTTGTTTCAGTTAATAAAATTGAGCAGAAAAATTAAAGCTAAGTGTGGCTGCATCTTCATTATATGATGTGCTGGTAGGCAATTGTCACACGAATCCGGTATGTTAATTGAAATAGAAATCTTAATGACTGTTAATTCTGTGGGATACATGTCATTGGCGTATGATTTTATAGTCTTAAATCTTGCATTGATTGCGTGTTACAAAATTATGAGGTTTCAGGTCTTTAAATTGCTAAATTTATCTGGGATGATTTGACTGGTCTTTTGCTGCATCCAGATACATGTTGACCTAGACTTTGTCAGAACATCTTAAAAGAGCATACGATAAATGCCAAAACCCTCAAAGGCTAAAAGGCAATCACTCAAAATGCCTAAAGCTGAGAATTCGTACCGCATAAAATGGTATTTGTCTTAACCCGGGTTGAGTACACGTTTGGTCACTTTGTTGCATCCAGATATATGCAGACCTGTACACCTCCGACTGCAAACCGTCCAACACTCCTTTTGCTTCTCAAACTACACTTGTACCGGATCTTCAAGGACTGTCAGTGAATCCCCACACGTATCGATCCATGATTGGATCCTTGATGTTATCTCACAGCCAGCAGAGCAGACATTATGTGGGAAGTTGGATGCCGTGCTCGTTTTCAGTCAAATCCTAAGCAATCTCATGAAACTGCAGTCAAAAGAATCTTCCTCTACCTCAAAGGAACGCCAAAACTTGGTTTATGGTATTCTAAGAGTGATAATTTTGATTTAATTGCGTACTCTGATAGTGATCATGCAGGTTGCAGGATTGACAGAAAATCTGTCTCTAGTGGTTGTCAATTTCTGGGAAATAGGCTTGTGTCTTGGCAGAGCAAGAAGCAAACAACAATGTTTATCTCCACTGCTCAGGCTGAATACACGGCCGCATCCAGTTGTTGCTGTCAAGTGTTATGGATACAAAATCAGCTGTTGGACTACGGTTTGAATGTCATGAGAACTCCTATTTTTATTAATAATGATGCTTGTCGTGACATCGTGAAGAATCCAATTGACCATTCTAAAACTAAACATATCGAAATTCGGATTCATTCCATTCGCGATGCCCATGACAAAGGCTATATACAGTTGTTGCCAATCGATACTGCTGATCAAAAGGCAGATATCTTTACAAAAGCTTTTGACAAAACCCGTTTCCGCCAATTGGTAACATGGCTGGAGATGATAAATTTTGAGTGATTTTGTTAAAAAAAAAACTTTTAGTATATAATATAGAAAAATCTTATTTTATTTTAAAACAAAATTTTTAGGGGAGAAAGTAAAACCGGTCTATCCCTGCTGCAAAATTTCAAGAAATGATAGGAACTAATCATATTTTGTCAGCATGTGAATAGGATTCAGAGGATGTTACGGCTTCAAGCAATGATGTGTCGGTAGATTCAGCTCCAAATTGAGTAAACTGCTACTAGGTGATTAACAGTAAATGTCTACACGGAAAGCTGGATTCCCACTGTGTTATAGGTCTGCACAAGTTGAGTCCGGTCATACATAGGTTGAGAGATCAAAAGACAGAAAATTTTGTGCATATGTAATCAAAAGACACCTAAGAGTGCAAGCTACCAATGCGGGGCTAATCAATCAAATGAGTAGCAAAAGACACGCAATGTTAGTGACGTGCAAACATACATAGATAGGTCAACAAGTGATCAGATGATCATCTTCTCTGCTTATGGAAACATAGACCTGAAGCTCTTATCATCTGATCGACATAATGATCATCTTCTTTTCTTATGGAAACATTGACACGAAGCTCTCACCATTATGTCTCAATAAACCTTGAGGATTGGTAGGCTTATACCTAGAACAAGTGGGTCCACAAAATGTCCGTCAATATTACCAAAACATGATAAATCTCATCACCAAACGTATGTTGAAAGACAAGAGGCATGGATTTAAGTGGATAAGTATACCGACAGTTTTTCTTGGGCTGCAGCTATCCAACAGAAAGTTAAAATATGGTCTGCCAGGTATGGTTAGTATGATCTTGTGTGCAGAAGGTGAGAAACGGTTAACCCCTACTCTTTGGATTAAATTTTAACTTGTTTTGGGCTCTGCGTACTTACTGAGCCCTGCGCACTTGTCTTAAGTGCGCAGGCCCATATCACTTGTATATATACTCTCAGTAAGTCCTTCTTTTTACAGCAGTCATTATTGTAAACCCTAATCATCACTTTATCCCCAAATCATCATCATCTTCATCGTTATCATCCTTCAAACCTTCAAAAAACCTACTAATCTCTCATAAACCACCTGTTAAACCACATTATCATCTCTATTTTCAGTTGTTTTTCTTCGTTTTAAGGTAGATTATGTTTTGACTGATTCATTGTTGTTATTACAAGGATCATGAGAGTGTTTGAAGGATTTAGTTGGGTTATTTAAAGTTTAAGGTTGTTTTATTTCATCTGTGCGTATAGTTTCTTGAAGCTGCGCACTTGCTTCATGAAACTACGCACTTGCCTCATTAACTCAAACCCTTGAAACCCTAATCCCCTGCGTACCAGACCGCGTACCAAAAATCTTAAACGAAAGTTTAAGTGTCTGAGTGTTTGTCAAGCACGCAGGCTGATCTTTGAGATGAACTAGGGTTACCATGCTTGAATATTGTCTGTTCTGCGTACTTAACCTTGTGACCTGTTTGACTCATGTGACTAGCGTACTTGGTGACCTAAGACTATGGACTGGACTGCGTGTTTAGATTCGTGTTTTGCGCATTTAACCTTGAACCATAAGTGACTATGGACTACTAACCTAATATGTAACCTGCGCACTTATCAGACATATATAAAACCAAACCATTCAAGCCACACTAAACTATTTAACTAAATCACAAGACAACTATAAAGTGATTTGGTCTAAATCCGTCGTCCGTCTAAGTCTAAGACATCATTCGTTGGTTACTAGCTTAGGCTCGAAAATTCTAACTTGCTTTTCGTGCACATGATCAGGAACAGATGGCGATTCCGTGGGATGGTAGAGGTATGCATAACCAGGCTATCAACCTGGACACGGATGATCACAAATTCAGAGACGTTGTCGCATGGATCCGTCAAAGCAGAATCGGATATGCTGTGGAACACAATCTGCCAGTCTTCATAGATCACATAGAAGATTTCTGGAGATCTGGGAGATATGAAGTCATCGACCGTGTAAGAAGAATCAACGCCACTGTCAGAAACAAACCTGTGATTATCACCGAAGATACAGTCAGAAGTGTGTTAAGGCTTGGAGATCAACCGGGAAATTTCAAACACTTAGTCAAAGCTGATCTTTTAAGGGAATTCAAGAAAATTGGGTACTCAAGAGACTTCGCCAAAAGAAGCGATGTTATGAAAAGTGGGCTAACTCGAGACTGGAAACTAATCTGCCATGTATTCACAATGTCCCTCTGCCACATAAAAGGAGGATATGATCATGAGTCCGGAATGGTCAAGTGCCATCATCAAAGTTTGCAAGAATGAACAGTTCAATTTGTTTGGGATGATCTTTGACTTCATGGTTAAGAACGCCAAAGCCGATACCACAAAGTTTGCTATGTATCCGAGGTTCTTGCAAATGATGATAAATGCACAACAAGAAAACCTGCCTCGAGATAGAGAGTACAATTTCGCCAAAGCTGGAAGATTCTTCTCTGAATGCAACACTGCAGATTGGGAGCCTTTGTATGAATGTATGTACCCAGCACAACGGTACTCCGGCATCAAAGAACTGTACAACAAGATTCAGCAGCAGAAACGAGAAATGGCAGAAGCTAGACGTAAAACTGCCTCTGAAACAGGACCTTCAGAAGCAACTCCTTCCTCTACTCCACAAACTGGTGAAGAAAGAGCACGAGAAAGGGCCAGAGGTACGAGGCTAGCCACTGAAGAAACTCCTTCTCAAGTCACAAAGAACAGGAGGCTCGGTCTGTTGACAGAAGGTAGGGAATCACAGACTGAGGAACATTTGGAGCTTGCACGTGATTTGCAGAAGGTAGCTGAATTCAAAAAGGCTGAGAAAAGAAGAAGAAGAGAGGGTATATCTTAATCTGAAACTCCAGTTGTCATGACTGAGGAAGATATAGAAACGGAGGAGATCCTTGAATCTATGTTCGGTGTTCAGGATCAACCAGGGCTATCCACTGTCAGGGCTCTAATTCCCAAGGCTCCAGCAAAGAAACAGACAGAGCCGTCCTCTTCAGCTCCTGCTGTACGACGTCCCAAACCAGTGCATCAGGAACTGTATGAAACATTGGTGAAAGTGGTCAGTAAAACTTCTGCAAAAGAGATCTGTAACCTGAAAAGCTCAGCACACAACACCCAGGAACTAAAAAAGAAGCTGAAAAAGTTGAAACACAAGAATAAGAGCCTTGAAAAGACTGTTAAAGATCAAAGAAACCTCATAAAGTTCCAGAACAATGTGCAAATGAAGATGTTTGAAATGATTGAAGATCTGCTGAAATAACAAAACATTGAACCCAGAATGTCATATGAAGAGTTGTTTGACTTTGGAGAGTTCGTAGAAGAAGAGAATGAAAGAGAAAGGATTGCTGAAGAAAGAGATATGGATGAAGCGAGTGAAGATGAGATGCCTGAGACCTTTATAGAGTTTGGTGAAGAAGAAGCAACTGTGTATGAAACGGCTGATGGTCACAAAATCAGTCCAGAAAGGCCCAGATGGCTCCCAAGAAGAGGGGTTACTATCCCAGCTTTTCATCAAAACATCCACCACAACAAAGAAGCTCATCAAGAAAGAATTATGTCGTGGAAGTACGATGAATCAAAAAGGCTGTTTGTCGTCAAGCGTAGAGGGGGAGTCATTCAGCACTTCAGAAGATAACATGACTTGCAATCTCTCCCTCGTTGGGACATCAGGGAGCTCAACAGGGTACCGCTTATCAATCCTACTCACGACTCTATTGGAAGCAGTCTTGCTAGCCTAATTGAAAGGGAATGTGTTAGAGACTTCACGCTTTTCAAGCCACAAAAGCCGAAGCGTCGAATTTCAAAGAAAAGAATTGATCCTGCTACTGGAGAAAGTAGGATTACTTATGTGATAGATCCACCCAAGGTTGTAACCAGGGTTCCGATACGTGAAGAGCTTCCGGTTATGTTGAAGGACTTCAAGAAATGGTTCTATGATAGTCAGACTGGTGAAGCGGTGATCAAGTCTAAGGATAATGCTGATATTATGAGACTTTATGATCCAGTGGATGTAGTTATTCTTAATCTATCTGACCTGAATATGTTGTTCGCAAGCAAGATCAATGTGGGAGCAGGGAATGCACTGTTTAAAGAAGCTATGCTGTTTCAGAGAGTAGTTGATCGTGCGATGAAGTTGAAACAAGAATTGTTAGATGTGGTGAACAGAATCAGCGCAGTTGACATAGCTAAAGAACAGAAGGAAAGAGCTGCTAAAGAAAAGTCTGCTAAAGCTTCCACTGAACAAGAAACTCAACCTGAAGCTATTGTTGCCCTAGAGGTGATTATTCAAGAGCCTTTTGTACAGGAAGAACCTGTAGCAGTAATCGTTTTAGATCCCCCTACACAGGAAGAGCATGAAGAGTGCGAGACCAGTGATGTGTCCATCGGATGAAGTTTGAGGAAGATCTGGTAGCTTTGGTCTAGGGGAGTATTGTTGGGTTTAGTTGAGACCACAGTTACCAGAACGAAGACTTTTGATAGTTTGTGATGTGTTTTGTAAGCCAAGGGGTTGATATTGTAAATACCCATAGTTTCTAGGGTTTTTGTAGTGCGCACTTAATGTAAGGCCCTGCGTACTTGAGTCAAGTACGCAGGCCCATTAGGCTTCCTTATATATAGAACAACATATGCAACTCACTAGGGTTAGGGTTTTTGGTGATCTTGATAGCACAAGAGTCATAGGTGCGTACTTGATGTATTTCCATGGTGCTCAACGTGTTTTAATCTTAATGGAAGATCTGTTTATGTTCATCTTGTGTGTCGGTTTTTCTTATATCATCTAGTATCTTTGTGGTGTAAAGATTCATCACTCAAACACCTAATCAATAGGTGTTTATGAGTGTTATCAATCACTAGCACTTAACAAGATCTAGTATTTGGGACTTACAATTGATTTGGACATGATTTACAAACATTGATTTGGCCAGGATTTACAAACATTGATTTGGCCAGGATTTACAAACATTGATTGGACGGGTTTTACAAACATCGATTGGTCTGGGCTTTCAAACAATACTACTTTTGCAAACTTAAAACTCTGTGACTCACCAGCATTATGTGCTGACGTTTTTAGCATGTTTTCTCAGGTCGCTAAGGTAGTAGTAGTCGATAGGCGCACGGTGTCGCACAACGTCTAGGATTCATTTGCATGGTTTCAAACATTGTCGAACTTTTGTTACTTACTTTACGAGACATAAAGAGGTTTTATGCTTCCGCTATAGTTGTTAATACTTTTAGACTTAATGAATGGTTTACGTATCTTTACATTTAGTTGTTGTTTATTGTGATCGTTGACTTGGATCCTGGTGTGTCACGCGCCTCGCGGTAAAACCCCGCACGTGGAATTTGAGGATGTGACAGCTGTCACTCCAAACAGTTGTTGATTCAAATAGATATTCCGTTAAACAGATGTTGCGTTAAACCGTTGTTACTAAGCTCTATTTCATAATCATCTAAGTTAATGATTACCTTTTACATATTCGTCCAAAACTACATACAAAATGGAATACTTGTAAAAGAACAAATCCAAATATCTATAAAAAACTGCTTTAATGCCAAGAAATACATTTACAATATCCGAACTAACAAACTACATACAAAATACAAGCAAACATAAAAGAAGTCTTCTAACAAACAAATCCTATACAATGATCTTCCTTGGCATTGTGATCGGAACAAAACACAAACATAATCAAAAGTAGTACGATGACAATAGTTCTTATCTAAACATCATCAACAGTTCATATGTGTAATAATGATGAAGCCTAACCGCCAAAACATTAGCAATTATTACTCACAGTTTTATATATAAAAAACATTATTTAACTTAATTAGTTACAGTTTTTTAAAGAACATAATCAAACAAAAGATACATAATTAATATCCAGTTTAACATTAGTATCTTTCAATCACAAACCATAAACATTATAAGCGAAATAACCACATTATAATATTCATATTTGAAAAGGCAAGCATATAAAAACATATATATACATTTCATCAACTTCATCACTTGAACTCCAATAAGAGAATTACTCTTCCAAAACTTGTTCCACCTTCTCCATCAATTACATTATCCTTGCCCTAATCATTTGTTCGAGATTAAGATGAAATGTATTCCGATTAATGTTAATCATTCTTCTGGTCCAGTTGTTCAAGAAACTCCAAGTCGTCAGAATACTCTATCTTCTCTCAGAGGAATAATTTTTCAAAACCATTTTCATACGTAACTATTTGCTATTTCAAAATCATGAGAGTAAAACCAACTTACAACATGAAGTTACTTAAGCACTTTTCATCAACAACGGTTTGCTCCAACATTTCCATTAAGAGCATTTCATTTGAATATCAAAATTCATTCTTCTTGTAAATTTCATACTTCTGTGTCTGCAAATGTAAATCCATCTGACTATTGTTTGAATTGATAATTATTAGTGATAACATACATTATTTAAATACAAAATATATAAAAAAATAAACCATAAATTTAAAAACGGAGTTTCAAGGTCGTAATTATTGTTTGCCAGTGGCGACAACTAAAAAATCTATGAGACTCACTGTAGAAATAAAGAATCTAGATTATTTTATATACAAAATCGGCGCTTGTTTACTGTGTATAGTACTTATTTTCAATATTAAATTACTAAAAAAAATGTTACCCTTAATTTACTTTTTAAAATTTTTTAACCAAACATTAAAAACTATTTAATTTTACAAAAATTAGGTAATAAATGATTTGTGTTTTTTGTTTTTCCTATGATTATTTCTTTTAACTATCCTAGAGTGAAATACGACCGGACCACAAAAATAATAAACTAATATTTTAATAATTTGAAATTATTGTTACTATTATAATTAACATTCATGCTACATAAACTTTAATAAAATAAAGTTAAAAATATATTCATTAAGTTTGATATTCGAGCCTCTGTTGAAATAAAATAATACTCTATTTCACCCATTCTACAGTATTGAAAGATAACTTCATCTTGTTGTATACTTTTTTTATAACGACTGTTGACTTGTCAACAGAAGTTCTCACATAAACTCTATCATTGTTTAAAGTATCCTCATTTTATTCTACTAGGAGGGTGCCCGTGCGATGCAGCGGGAAACATAAACACTTCTAAAGGTGTGTATGGTTTGGTTCAATTCGGTTATTAGCCTCAACCGAAACTAAGACCAAAGTCATCAGTTAATCGATCTTATTGAACAATCGGTTACCTGATTAGGCTTATATGGTTAGATTATCGGTTTTTAATCCGGCTTAGTTAACTTTGGTTAATAAAAAAAAAAACAAACTTTGGCTAAATTATTTTGCATAAAAAATATATGAAATTGAGGTGTAAATACATAAAATAGAGGTATAGAAGCTAAAAATATATGAATATATGAATTGTTATGTTTGTTTGGTTAATTTTGGTGAACTAAGTGTGCAAAAAACAATAACCGATTTTAAGTTAATTCATTTTTTTATTAATTCAGTTTCTGATTGATTTCGGTTCAGTTCTTCTAGTTTTTTGGTCCGGTCTCGGTTAAATGTTCAATTATTACTCACCTCTTGATATCTATACTACATATAATATATTTGATATAGCCATTTTAAGATACTCAAAGGTTAAGAGTTAACTTTTGTTTATTTAAATAACAGTTACACATTTTTCCCCTTATTTTAAGCCAACTGGAAACTACTCTAACGAATTGTAAACGACCATCATTTTTTTCATATGTTAATACATTAAAAAAACCATATCATAAAAAAGTGCATTTTATTGTTTATAACTTTAGTATAGTATAACAATTCTTTTAATTAAAACTATGGATATGCTATGTAATTAATAATATCTAGAGGTGAAAAAAATATCCGTTGCCAAAAATTGATATGTTATGTGATTAACAATATCCGTTGCCAGACTATTGTTTGGATGAACCTGAACATCATTGATGCAAAAAAAACAAATAAGTTACAAAATTGTAAATGCGGCGTCTCAAACTTTGCGTATAAATCTAAAGCAAATTGTTGTATCAATTTACCACCAAACAGAAACACGTTCTCCTTAGATCTAAAATGGTTTAAAGTCACCGGTAGAATTTTACTTGCTTATATATGTATATCTGTTATACATCCATTTCATGTAATGTAAGCAAAATTTTAACCAAATTTTGCTTATTAACCAAAATTAACTAAACCAAACTAAAAAACGACAATCAAACCAAAAAGACTGAACCAATTAACCAGTTGGTTAATAAACTCGATAAACCGATAATGTCGATTTTTTTTCGGTTGAGGCTAATAACCGAACTGAACCAAACCCAACCCAACCATGCACCATTAGAATTTAGAAGTGTCATTGTTCCATACTACATCGCGCAGGCATGCTGTTATGAATATATGAATGCTTCTGTTGCAGTTTGACCGATTTCGGTTAACTAAAGGTACAAAAAGAAAATGATAACCGACTTTAAGTGAACGATTTAGTTATTGCTCAGTTGTATATATTGTTAATCATGTAGCACATAAAAAATTTAATTAAGAAAAAATAATAATACTATACTCAATTTAAGATATAAAATGCTCATTATTATGATGTAATTTGTTTTATAAAAGTATCAAGATAAAATAAAAATATGACTATTAAAAATCAAGGGGATAGTATGCTTAAAATAAGGGAAAAAGTTTAACTATAATTTAAATAAGTAAAAATTGAGTAAATTTTAAGGGATTTAAAGTGTAAATATGAGTTATCAAATTGTAAAGTGTTTGAATAACTATTTTTACCCTCATTTCAGGGTTGTTTAATGAAAATAAAGTTATTAACTTTTGGGTATCTTAAATTACCATTTCCTCATGCATTATAATATAGTATAGATGTATTTTTTTTATAAAGTATTAACATGTGAAAAAAATTTGACTATTAAAAATCATGGGAGATAGTATGCTTAAAATAAGGGGAAAAGCTTAACTATAATTTTAATAAATAAAAGTTGACTAAAGTTTTAAGGGATTAAAGTGTAACTAATATGAGGTATTAAAGTGTAAAAGTGTTTGAATAACTATTTTACCCTCATTTACTGTGTATAGTGCTTATTTTCAATATTAAATAACTAAAAAAAATGTTACCCTTTATTTACTTTTTTAAATTTTTTAACCAAACATTAAAAACTATTTAATTTTATAAAAATTAGGTAATAACACTAACATAATCATTGTAATCATAGAAAACTCGTCCATTCACTCATCCAAAGTTGTATCTTTTTACCAAATTTGCCCTTCTCATGAGAAATCTTCTGAACATCTTCAAGCTTGGTCCGAGACTCATGATGTTCTTGGGCGACAACATCCAGAGACATGGACAGATACTCATGACCCTGGCAAGAAAAGAAAAGGTAAGTATTCCTAACCAACATTATTAGTGTTATCCTCGGGATAGGAACGTACCTGAAGAGTGAATTGGGAGATCTTGCTCAAAATATCGTTACAGCTCAACCCTCAAAAGGGGTGATCTCCTGAGCAATGGCAGTAGCAGCACTCCCCTTCCTTTTCTTGAAACAGCAGCAGCAGCCATGTACTTAGGAGGGTTGGAGGAAGGACTGATCATCTTGGAACTTGAAGGAGATGGGGAGGTCGCTTTGGTTGCCATGCTATCAGTATCATCCGGGTCGAAGGAAGCAGGTTTCTTGGCTGAGGTCAAAACAGTAACAGGGTTAGCAAATAAAATAATAAACATCCTCAGGATGTAATATGACATACTCACCAGACATCTTAGAGGCTTGACCGCTGGTATAACTTTCTTCCACTTCGAAGGTCCTTACTGATTCAGGTAACTTGTAAATAACGTCACACCGGAGGAAAGCGTCGTTCACAGGGGTAGCAAACTTGGCAAACGAAGCACCTGTTAAACAAACTATTTCAGGATGTTAGCATCTTCAGGATGTAACTAAATTTTTTTACAAAACACTAAAAACGATTTTACCACTCTTTAACCAATAAAGAAGGATCTCATACCCTTGTGGAATAGAGCTCCTTTTAACAAAGAAAAACTTCGTTTTCCAATTTTTCTAAGATTTTACCACATTAACAGAAAGGGTGGATCCTTTTCTATAACTTGAAGAACATAACGGTAGGAACCGTGTGTCCTCAACTTATAAACATGAGCCAAGTCCCCCACTTGAAGATGGACACCATGATCTTCGACGAGCCTGCTACCAAACCATCAGAATCTTCCAAAGCTCAGGCATGGCTTGGGAATAAGCCATCCCAGTCATATCAAGAAATCTTTGATAAAATTGGGAAAGGATACCTCAAACCTAGAAGGAATAGTAAGTACAGGAAACAGACCCAGGTAGGAGACGCAAAATCTGATCTTGTATGAGGGTCATAAGGACGAAACTCGGCAGAACTCGAGAAGATTTTTGAGTTCATTAGGGCTCGAATCTCCTTATCGTCGAAAGAACAGATCTCTTGTTCAGGATGACTCAAGTGGGTTTTTGGGAACCGAAGTCACTAGAAGTTCCCACACTCATCGAAGCTCTTGTGGATTTTTTGCCATCTTTGGAATATTACTAATATTTTGCAGGTGTAAAAAGAAGAGTGAGAGAAAAGAAGAAGAAATTACCTTCTTAAAAAATCAGATGTGATTAAAAAGGAAGGATAAGATCTAGATATAGAGGGCAGAAGATGTTGGTTTAACACGGTCATCACATAATTACCGCCGAGAAAGTAGCCGTTGTCATCTTGACAAGACATACCCATCAGTCATCAGATTAGATATTTAGATTAAAAGTATATTTACCATGGAAGATATTAACGGTAACATATTTTTTGGGGATAATTGTTGGTGGTGAAAATCCTCAGAATGATTTTACCTCATATCCCTGATATAGCATCCTCAGTATGCAGAAAGACCCAACTACTTCAGGATGTAACAGAACTTCAGCATGTGCACATCCTGAGAATGGACTAACGAATTATCTTTCTTATATGTGATTGCAGGTACAACTAAGTTATAATATGGATTCGT
>JAUTDX010006561.1:0-27926 GCA_030844895.1 Ambrosia x helenae
TCAAATGATGGAAATGAAAGTGTTGTAGGGTTTACACATAACACTATCATGAACTTGCTTTCCACGTAATCTTACTTGCATTTATTCTTCCTTCTATTCCCTTTACATGCATCTCTCACACACATATGGCTCCCATATTTACTAAATTCATCACCCTTCTCTTCCTCCTCATCCACCTTGGTTGTTTCATCATCTTCCCACCACCGATCACCACCGCCGCCGCTCGAAAACCACCCGAAAACCGTCGTCCCCTATCCCTCTCCTCCGTCCAACCACCACCAAACTCAAAGCCCACAAAACCCTCTCTTCCTCATGGTCATTCATCAAACAAATCTTCTCAAAAACCACAACCCAAACCGATGCCAACTCATCCATTATCCATCACGCGCCACCGTCACCGGCTTCATCAACCCGCTCGTTACGCAATTCCGCCATCACCCAACCCGCTCCTTGACCGAATCCGACTTCTTCGCGCTTCGAAACGATATCTTCCCATGCCCAAACTGTGGGGAAATATTCCAGAAACCCGGTTTGCTCGAACAACACCAGGCGTTCAAACACGCCGTGTCAGAGTTGTTCGATGACGAACCGGGTAAGAACATTGTCCAATCATATTCCAAACGGGTTGGCCCCACTACTGGGCCAACCCCTATGGTATACAGGATCATGAAGATCCACAACAATGTTAACATACTTACCCGGTTCGAAGACTATCGTGAAGACTATAAAGTCCACGGCAGCGAGAAACACCGGAGCTCGTTGTCCCCGCAATGAAAGGTGCATCGCGGATGGCAACGAGCTCCTCAGGTTTCACTGCTCAACTTACATTTGTGACCTAGGGCAAAATGGTAATTCCACCATTTGCAGCCACCAATACTGCAGTGTGTGTGGGATTATACGGCCGGGTTTTCTTCGAAAATGGATGGTATATCCACTTTTTCAACGAGTTGGAAAGGACACGTGTCACTTCCTGATGACATTGAACAGGAGTTTAGGTTCATGCACGTGAAACGTGCTATGCTTGTGTGTCGGGTCATAGCGGGTCGGGTCGGGTGTGACCCGGGAATGGGGGGACAAGGATGACCCGGGATATGATTCGTTGGTCGGGAGGGAACATGGTGCGACGCAGACTAGGGTGGAAGATGAAGATGAGTTGATTGTTTTTAATCCAAGGGCTGTGCTTCCTTGTTTTGTGATTGCTTACAATGTTTGATTATGATCGTGTGGCTGTGAGGTTATGATAGGACTTGGGAGTAGGATTGGGGAAGTGTAGTTTATAAAAGCTTGGAAGAGGCTTTTACAACAAGATATCCTAGGATATTGTTGCTTTTTGGAGAACAATGGAGAAGATGATTGCACATGCTTTGTTGTGTTGTGTAATTTGTGTTGTGTGGAATGATGACTTGTAATTAATTAGCTTCAAAGGTTGTTTAATTTATTTATACAAGGTTTGTATCTTTTTGTAACTTTCTAATTTATTATTTTACATTTGTGAATTAAAGTAGCTTGACGGGTATACGGAAACCTAAAACATTCGGGACGGATATTCGGATATGTGAGCAAGCATTATTTAGGGTGTTTATCGTCCACTTTGGATGGTTTCTAAGTTAAACCATGAACCAAACCATTAATAATGGTTTTTGTTATTGGAAACTGGAAAAAACTAGTGAAATTCAAATCCGAACTGTAACTTAAGGTTTGGCTTCATGGTTAGATCTCATTGCATTATTTTTTTACTCTAAACGATTCAGCAAAGAACTGCTACCGATAACTAGGTGATTCATATATATTACATTTCTTATAGGAAAATTCCCTATTGTAGCATTAATAGAACAATTAAAATTAGTTAAATAAATTCTGAAACAAAACCTGAATAAAAAATGATTATGTGTAATGTCAGTTCTGAATTCACTTAGAAGTTACTTATGCATTATGATACAAGCATACATCACCATTCTAATCCTTTCTTTTGCCCACATACGACAAGGATTTCTAACAAAATGCCATCGTTGTTGAAGACAGGAAAAACACCTCTCAACGTCCTTTCTTGCAGCCTCATGAGCTCTTTTAAAATATTGCCTTCTTTCATCTGTTGTCTGACTAAACGTTTTGACGAGCATTGAATACTCCGGATATATACCATCCGCCAAGTAGTATCCATGCTCGTAGTATACCGGATTCTCATTGAAATAGTCATTCATCAAACGCTCATTGGCGGCTACACGGTCTCGCTCTATATATTGCCTAGACAATATCGGCCGTGGGGCGGAATTATTTATCAGATGCATCGCGCTAGTCGCTAGCGTAGCCGCACTCGTAACGGCTTCTTCCTCTTCCGCGCCGTCATCGTGAAAAAACTGGTTATATAGATCGAGAAACGAATCGTCGGAGGGAGAGACGACATTTTGGTGATTTATTTGTGTGTTGAATATTTTTGAGTTGTATGTATGTATTGTAGGTGTGTGAGTGAATGAGTGTGTGTGAATTGTTGGACATATATATATATATATAGAACATAGAAATAGAATTTTTTTTTTTTTTTATTTAAAATCCGACCGTTAAGAAACAAGCAACGGTCATGTTGACCAATTTCAAATCCAAAACGCCGTTGTGTGTAAAGCTTGACCACTTCAAAACGCCCCCATAGCGCCTGGGGGGGCGGTGTTCCAGGCGCTATGGGGCCTGAAAACGCCCCCATAACGGTGCACTACACACGTCCTTATAGTCAACTAATATGCTTTAATAATCTTAATGTAAATAACTAAATATTTGCATTATTGCATATGTACTTAATTTCAAGCTCAAATTAAATTATGACCTTGTATAAAATCTGTAGATATACTAACAAAATGGAAACGAAAGTAAACCGAGCCTCCATTTCCCCTCTTCTTCTTCTAAGTCTCTAGATCTATATATGTTTATTGATATAGTAATCTATCTTCTACATATTACACTCATGATACGTACAGACTACTAGAAACTCCAAGAGTTGGTCAAACGAAGAATTAGTCCATTTGTTGATAACTTTAGATGCATCATTTTTGCTATGAAATTTAGAGAAGACATCCAACTACAACCGGGATATAACTCAGTCTTTACCGCCGCAAACAATGCAAGAAATTCGGGGTCTAAATGAGTTCCATCTTCATCTTCTTCTATATGTTCATCATGTGTATTCTGCTCCGCCAAAACAGCGGTAATTGCATCAAACATCTCATGATCAACCATCGGAGTATGTGTTTCTGAAGCGAAAAGTGCGTCTATTTCCGAAGAATCAGGATATTCCCTCACCGTGATAGACCCACGTGTCATATGATTGTAAAAACCCATAGTCACGTATGTGGGCAGAAATAAAACTCGGGATATGCCGTTTTGAATTAACACATTTTTTACAGGGGCAATAAGTTTTGCCATCACTGTCAAGATGGTTCATAGCAATCTCTATAAACTTTTCAATACCTTCTATGAAAAGCAGATCATTCCGATCTCTCAGGTTAGTCCAACTCTTATCAATTGTCATAACTGTTTCCTATCAATTGATAGCATATCAGATAGAACACTTAAAAGTCATCAGGGTTGCATATTACAAGTATATATGGTGCGCATATTTTCATTAAACAATCAAAGTCAATATCAAACAGTCAAAGTCAATAGGATTTTTGAATGTAGATTGTTAATGGCATATTAAAAACGGCAAAATAATAATAATAAAACAGAAAACAGCATACAAAATTAGCAAAAAAAGATTTAAAAAACTAGAAAAAAAAATCCTACACGACATGAGCAAAAAAACTGAAAAAACAGCAAACAATCACAAAAAACAGCAAAAAACTGAAAAAAAACAATCACAAAAAACAGCAAAAAACTGAAAAAACAGCAAACAATCACTAAAAACAGCAAAAACTGAAAAACAACAAACAATCACAAAAAACAGCGCCTAGCTGCGCGCCTGTCGCGCTTTTGACTACTATATTACATACATACTAGGCGTGATGCCGGTAAAACGAATATGATAACCATAATCGATCGATTATGATAGTTTATAAAATTCTTTCAGTTTCTGGACAGATTGCATACTCGCAATTATTTCAGTCATAGAGTGGATGTAAATTACTTTTATATCCCTGCAGATATAGCCATCATAAAACGTGACACTGTGACAGTATAGCGCTGAAATGATGTAACAGCAGTGTCTGAAAGGCGCTGAAACGCTGAAACAGCAGCGTCTGAAAGGCACTGAAATGGCGCTGAAACAGCCGCATCAGACGTTGACTGATGACAGCGCTGAAAAGGCACTGAAACAGCGCTGAAAAGATGTTGAAAACGGAGCTGAAACGACGCTGAAACAGCCGCATCAAACGCTGACTGATGCAACAGATGCGAAGGTGTTAACTGATGCACTGTTAACTGATGCATAACATATAAACTACCCTTCAAATGGGTCACTTGCATTTGTTGAAACCAACATATTGAAAAAAGGCACAAATTAACAAAGGCAACTAAGATCTAAGCCTAATGGTGAGGTTTTATGGTTGTGTGGCTGTTTAGTTATTAGGGTGTGGAGTGATTCACATGGGTCGCGTTTGTATACATATATCTACATACATACAAACACATATTCAAAGAAAAAATATATAACATACATATATACTTATGCACATATTACATATCAACTAACAAAATACACACAAAAAATATTAAACAAACGTATATACTTATCCAAACATATATACAAACCTATACATACACTAACACACACACATATATATATATACATATACATCCATACATACAATTTTCATGCCAAAACGGGTCGCGTTCATGAACACATACTTAGATACATACATATAAATAACTATATAATATAAAAACACATATAGAGATATAAATAAACAAAATACACACAAAACTTTAAATTAAAAGAATAAATTCGAAGTATACCTTAAAAATAACTTTGAAAAACTCTTCAAATTCTACTTGCTTGCGGCTTACCCCAAGAGGTGCCACCGAGACACGTCTCAATACTTGTCTAACTTGCGAACTTTTTTCCTTGAAGCTTTAATTTTCTGAACAAAGCTTCAAAAAATTGTTTGGGTTAACTTAATAATACAAAAAAGTTATCAAAACAAACACATTCGGCCAAAACGTCGAAAAGTTTCCTAGGCGCGCGCCTAAGGAGCTTTTCACATTTTAGGACGCAACGTTGAGCCTGAACACCTACGTGCGCGCCTAGGGAGCTTTTCATCAGTAGAGTTAAACTTATAAACAAAGCACAAAATAAGATATTACCATCAGATTTCAGCATACAATAGTAATAATAATTTTAAATCAGAAAAAAAGCAAGCACCTTTAAAGTATATAAAAAAATATCATACCAAAATATCACTCCTAAAATCAAAATAATAACAAAAATACACTTGAAACCACACAAATCAACCTCAACACAAATTATTAAACTGAATAAAACCCTAACCCTAACAATACCTTGGATGAATCCCGATTGTGTGAATGCAGTGAAGAAATATGTGTGTGTGTGTGAGAGAGAGAGAGAGAGAGATATGAGGAGCGTAATTAGAGTTTATGGTGAAATTGGGGTACCTTAAGTTGAGACCTCAGTTAGCTTTGGAACCATAGTTTCTGTGTTTGTTTTTTTTTCTTCTTCTTCTAATTATTTCCTTCTCTCCAGAAAACCTATTACTCTCTTTGCAAAATAACAACAGTTTGGAAGTTTGGGTGGTGTGAGGAGTGGAATCGACGATGGGATGGTGTTAGGCGGTGGTATGGTGGGTAGGACGAGGGGGAGTGGGAAAGAGAAGGAGAGGGAAAGAGCAGAGATGTGTGTTTGGAACCTTGGACACTGATTTTAGGTTTTACATAAACTCTTTACCGACGTCAAGTCGCCGGTAAAGGGTTATTATTATTTTGTTTTTTTAATAAATCATTAATCATTAATTAAAAAACAAAAAAAAATCGACTTTTCCCGGCGACATGTCGTCGGGATATTATTTCGTAATGGTGCTCCAATTTCCCTCCATCCCGCCTAAAGTTGTAGTGGCGACATGTCGCCGGGATAGATCAAAACTCATTAAAAAAAATTTAACAACGTTTTGCCGACGACAGGTCGCCGGTAAAGGGCATCTATACCGACGACATATGTCGCCGGGAGAGGTCCGACGTATCAGACTAGATTTGTTGTAGTGTATGCACTTCCTACGCAACTTCCTACACATTTCCCACACAATTACCGCGTCACAAGTTGTTACACATTTCCTACAGAATTGTCGCGTCGCAGGTTGCTACACATTTGTAACACAATTGTCGCTTCGCAGGTTGCTACACATTTCCTACACAATTGCCGCGTCGCAAGTTGATATACATTTCCTACACAATTGTCGCGTCGCAGGTTGCCACACATTTCCTACACAATTGCTTCGTCGCAGGTTACTACTCATTTCCCACAAAAAGCATTACTTTTTTGTTACACATTTCCTACAAACAAATAAACAATAAAAAATTAAAGAAAATAATTTTGTGACAGATTTTTCCGATAAACAGAAAAGAAAAAACCTGTATATTTGTGACACATTTCTGACAACTTGCCCATTTAAAGGATTAAACTACAAAATAGAAATCAAAATCTGGATTTTTGTATGCTTAACAAATGGCTAAATTATCTATAATACCACACAAAACCTGTTTTACAGAGTTCACCACAATTACTATAACATAAATTTAAAAATCATGCATTACAAGGTGTGTTCTAATATGTTTAAACTGTAAACTAATACAATTTAACATATTTTCAAAAAGACACCCACAAAATATAACTAATTAGAAGGAGCACGCCATTTTGTCATAAATTCTTGAAGTTGTTGAAACTGTAAACTAATATGTTTAAAACTCTAAACTAATACAATTTAACATATTTTCAATGTTACTATTACATACATAAATATACATGCAAACACACATATATACATAAATAGATAATGTTCCGTCACAAATGCGTAGGCAGTTACTACACATTTGCTATGCATAATATTGTAGCAATTGTGTAGAAATTGCTACACACTTGCTACGCATTTCCTACGAACATATATTATTGTTAATTTTTTAAGGTGAAAACATCATTTTTTTTTTCTTTATGCCTTTTGTATTATATCAATATACAACAAACACTTTTATTCAACAAACGATTTCACAGTTTTGATGACCATATATTATTGTATATTTGTTTATACACATATACATACCCAAACATGCATATACATATACACACACACACATATACCTACGCATACCCATATAAATTCACATACGTACACTTATATACATACATTCACATACGCATACTCATACAAGTTGCTAATAGTAAATAGTATATTAATGCTATTTTTACATACAAACACATATATACATAAATATACAATGTGCCGTCACAAATGCGTAGCAAGTCCGACACATTTGCCACGCATATCATAACATTGTAGCAATTGGGTAGCAAGTTGCTACACATTTGCTACGTATTTCTGACTTAATATTTAGGAATAGTGAACAAATAAGGTTTTTTTTTTTGCTGGGTCGCTTTTGTGTCACAAATTTGACAAAATAATTTGGGTCATTTTTTCTGTAGCAACTGTGTCGAAATTCGCGACACACTATTTTGCGTAGAAATTTTTTTGACAAATCTATGACACAACTTTGAGTTGATTTGGGTTTTCTTATTTTCTGTTGTTGTTACGTAGAAAATGTGTCACAAAATCTTTATTTTTTTTCCGTAGGAAATTTGTCACAAGTACATAGGAATTTGTGACAAAAAAAAATTGTGTAGGAAATTTCAGTAGGAAATTCCATTTTTTCTAGTAGTGACATGAATTACCAAAACCAGAGGAACAGTGCCAGCCTCCTTGTTGACATGACCATATATAATGGTGTCGTTTCAAAATATTTGGTCGCAAACCCTTTCTAAAGTTGTGACTGAAGTGTTTACAACTCACGAGCTCTTAACTAAAGATTGCGTGAGAACCAAATCATAAAATATTGCTGATTTTTATGTGGGGGGTCTTTACAATACAAGTTGTTTTTTTAATTGGGTAAAAAAGATGATAAAATAACATAGTTTATTGAATGTTAAATATAATAACGATATACCTCAATTACGAAGGAGTTGAGATAGGTCTCTGAATATTCATACTACTAGATGAAATTTTACTTGATGTGCGTTCTTTTATTTTTAAAAATTGATAAAAAGAGTTCCTAAATAAACAAATATAAATCAATTAACACTTACAAAACAAACAACACACTTATATAATATAACAGGTTAAAACAATATGCACCTTATTTAGATTAATTAAGTGAAGACATAACCAATTTATCAAACAATCAAATCATTAACACAATTATATATTAAAAATTAAATTTGTATTCACTAAAAAAAATATGTATTAAAATCAAGTTATCAAGAAGTAGCTGCTAGTTAAAATCATGAGATGAAGACATATTTAAAAAAATTATAGTATCTATTAAAATTCGATGCTTGGGAATAGTGGCTGCCAGCTGCGTGGAAACTGGTTATCAGCTGGCTATTTGGTACCAAAAACCGCCAGGAAAACCCACCCAAAACCGCCCAAAAAAACCCAAAACAGTCCAGACAACATGCCCAAAAAAAACTCCAATGACAGTGCTTCTGGAACGGAACATCGTCGTTCCGGCCCGGGGGTTCCACACCATCATCACCCTCACTAAGTGAGGCATCATTTTCACCTTCGCCAGTACAGATCTATAACACAGACGTTTGGTGGTGTTAGATGGTCATTACTACCGTCTTCTTTGTGTGGTGGTGGTTATGGTAGTGGCTGTTGGTGGTCGGGGTGTTGGGTGGTGGTTTTATAAGTGGAGTAAGAGGAAGGAGATGGTGTATGTGAGGAAAGAGAGACTACAGAGAGAGAATCTAGAGATAAAACAACGGAATTCTGAAAACCGTTTATCATAAAAATACTATTTACTCCATTAAAATGAGCTAAGTTAAATGTTACCGTGTTACGAATCGATACCGATCAAATTCTTGCCGCGAAGCGCAGATAGATCCTACTAGTTTGCATTAAAACAAGAAACAAAATAAATAATGAAATAAGAATTTTAAATTTCAATTCCAGCTTACAAAGTTACACCAAACGATCAAAGTCCTTACTACTTAGTGCCACTGATACTGTTCGAAACTTTGATTCCGGCTTTGATCAAAGAGGTACCGGACGGGGGGCGGTGGTCGCATCGGTAGTATGGACGTAAGGAGGCAGTAAATTCTGATCAGTTGGCGAACAAACAGAAGAGCTGGAGTCGTCAGTCAAACTTCTCGGGACTAAATTAGGTTGACAGTTCAGTTACGTTGAAACAAAGGTGATATTATCTAGACATCCCCTAAAAATTTTTAGACATCACTTATACAGGTCTTAGGGAGCACCACGACCCGTATAGGTTTAAAAGTTAACCACCTACAACCCTTAGAGACCTCTACGGGCCGTAGATTGGTATGATGTTCAGACTGAACCCCCTACTTTGCAGGGAGTTGTGTCTGAAAAAGCATAAGTCCACGGGATGTAGAGGTCTACACGGCCCATGGAAAATATGGCATGTAGGAGCATTTAAACCCTATACGGCTCGTGGAGGGCTATACGGGCCGTAGATTTCTATGATTTTATGCCGACAAAAACCATTTAACATCTCATTCCATACAAACATCAAACACAAACCTAATTCTCTCTACGCCAAACCAGTATAACGATGTCGTATTCTTATAACCATTCTCTCAGTGATCTGTCTCTGAACGCTCTTACGTCTCAGAAAGCGTTTTCAGCCCCGGGTTCAAGTTGGTGAGGAGGAGGTTAAATCTGCCGTTCGTTGTAATGACGAGAACGTGCTGCCTTATCTGAACAGGAGTCATTTTTCATGCCACCAAGCGATCCGCAGTACGCATACGGGACCTTAGAATTCGCACAGGAAAGGTTCTAAGGACTTCCAGGAAGGTGGTAACGGCTTCAAGGAAGTTGCTGACGACGAGGAAGCTTGTAAGTACATGTATGTCCCTAGCATAGTATAGATGTTCGTTTTGATGGTATTATACGTGTTTGGTTATGTTTGAAATGGTTTTGGGCTAATTCAGTTCGACTAGATACTAGGTCTTCTAGGGGCGACTAGTCGCCTGGGAATCAAGACGTTTGGCAAGCCAATCGCCCCACCTAGTCGCCTGTTGTAGGCTAGTCGCCCCTAGGGTTTTGGGCGACTAGCAGGTAGTATAAATACTACCAATGATTGCCCTAATCATTCTTAGCTGTCACATCACACATCCGAAGCACCAGTGTCACAGGTTTCAGGTCTGTTGGTTATCGTTGTACACCCGAGCTATGTTTTCAATGTAATAACAACCTTTTAACATTTGTGTGTGTATTTGATAACTCATATACTGTATTTTGTCGGCATTTTTGTTATCCGAACATCATCTAGTGGATCCGCACACTAGGTGAACCAGCTCGTGATTATCGAGTTTTCCAAAATCGATCCTACAAGTGGTATCAGAGCATAGGTTCTTATCACGAGTGTTTTGATAACAAAACGGATTCAAAACAGGGTGTTTTCATATTGAAAATCAGTATTTTGGTGCAAAAATCTGTTTTGAAAGTTTGAAACTTTGAGTTTTATGAAAAACCAACATTTTCAAAATCTAAGGTTGTTTTAATGGTTAAAACATGTGTTTTTTTTATTAGGGTTTGTTTCCAAAAGTATTTTTACAACTTTTCTAATCATTTAGGGATTAAACACATTGATTTTGACAGATTTTGAAGCAAAAATGATGATTTTCGTGCAAAACAAGTCAACAGACCTACAGGTAGTGACTAGCATTGTTAGTGGCGACTAGGTTTCATACTCTTTCCTTAAAACACACGACTAGATCCCTAATCGTGCTACAGTGCACACGACTAGGCCACTAGTCGCTTGGTGAACCTTAGTCGCCCCAAAAGTCATACTCGCTATACTGTTCACACGAGTAGCTTCCCAAACGCTAGTTTTCTTCCTAATCGTGTCATGTAGTCATGTTTTTGTACCTTAGTTGTAGCTACTGTTCTAGGATCAAAATTTACCTAAGTATCGGACTATTATCAGACTGTTTAACATGGCTAACCCGTGGGGACATCTAACTCAACCGAGACAACAGTATGACCAACCCATGAACACCGAAATGAACGTACCAACCAATCCATGGGCGTTCTCGGCCGAACGAATCGCCCAACGGATGCAACAACAACAACAACAAGCTAATGTTGCCAAAACAACTCCGTGGGCGCTCGCAGCTCAACAAAATGCCCAGCAGCAACATATGATGGGTGGAAATCCTTGGGCACTCGCAGCCGCCGCAACTCAGCAAACACAGCATTTGTCTTCAGTGCTCCTTAGTGATCTGGAAACAAGTAGTTCAAATAGGGCTCCAAATTTGCAATTCATGTCTGACTACCATTCTTGGATGGGCGATTCAAGACTCATGTTGAAGGCATAGATGGTTTAGTTTTGGCCGCGATCAAGAATGGGTATACAAGACCGATGATAGAGAACTCTAACATTCCAGTTGCCTTAGAAGATATGACAGATGATTAGAGAAGAAAGTATAACTATGAGAAAAAGGCAATGGCTGCTCTCACACAATGTACAACGTCTCAGATGCTTTGGCTTGCGTTGGCAAGAGAAATGTGGGTAACGAGAAGACTAGGAAGATCAAGATGGATCAACTCAGAAAGAGTTTGAGAATTTTGCTTCAATTGGGAATGAACCTCTGCGGGATTTGACTGCACGATATTATCACTTGATGTCGGAGATGTATCAGTACGGAGTTGTTTATACATCAACTAAACTGGTTGAACGTTTTGAAGATCCGCTTCCTCCACACTGGCATCAGTGGCTCAACATCCAGAAGTCCAACAATCATTATCATACCATCTCCATCAATGACTTTGTGTCTGAACTGGAGAAAAATGAAAAGTGATGAAATCAGAATGGCAAACAATGCGTTTATCCCTTAGAATCCTAGCATCTACTTTGGGCAGCACCTCAAGATATCAGCGTTGCAGGATCTAAACCACAGGCAGCCTTGTCCTTAACCAAGAGCCTATATTTGCTTTTGACAACTATGCCCCCCCACCAGATGTTGCTCCTCCCGTGTATCCGCTTAGGCAAGCAAATCAATATACTCAACCCTATGCAGCTAACCAGTTTGGTGTTAATCCATTTTCTCACCTTGCAGCACCAGCACAAGTAACTTCAAACTTTGGTGGACCTTCTCCGTCAGGATATGGTGGTGCTTCATCTTCAGGATATGGTGGTCCTTCTACTTCAGGTCAACGTGGTGGTTATCGGTCTAATCCAGTCGCCGAGCAGGTAAACACAGCTGGTTTCGAGAAGGTGACAGTGGAACTATAGTGGCTTAGTTGCGGGGGCAGATAGGAAATCCTTACCTCATTCAAGAAGACTATGCCCAGATTGATAAGTGATGTGTTGCAAAACACATCTCTTTTCCTATGTATTTTGTATATTATTTGGTCAGATTTTTATTTATTTCGTGTTGTTTTTATTATGTATTTATTTATTTCATTATTTTATAGGTGTTCGTGAGAAAGGAGCTTAAAACATGAGAAATAATCAAGACGCGAGCACCTGGTGTTCATGGACGTTGGAGCGTAAACGAGCAACTTTGGTCGAGCCAAGAACACCCGAGTCTAGAGCACGGAGTATAATAATAATAATAATAATAATAATAATAATAATAATAATAATAATAATAATAATAATAATAATAACAACAACTTTTATGGCTACCTAGGTTGTATGATGACTGCATGTTAATTAATAACTTTCGGTCTATGGATTATTTATTGAATGGTTAATGTTTTGGTAACGATTTGGTTGGTGTTTATTATGATGTGTGTGCGTGCTTAAGTCTAATTTATTATTTTTGAGAGTTCCATAAACGTCTTAGTGAATGTCTTTAATGTTTGGATGTTTATTAGGGTTACCTGCTTGGTGCTTGTAGCTTAGTTTGTGGTTTTGGATCCGAAAGCCATAGGAACTTTATTAGAGAATTTAGAGGACTTTTGTATTCTTCCATTCTTGAGACCGGGAGGTGATGGAATGTTGGGTTGTCTAGAGCTTTAGGTGTTAGGTTTTAGGTGAGACCGGGAGTGATCCTAGCCTAGTTGTCTTTAGTTTCTTGGAATTCTAAGTCATAATTAATCCAATTAAATTACTCATTTACATCTTCGGGTGTATTGTGATTAGAGAGACCGGGAGGTGATCGAGTCATTTGAGTACCTTGACATTCTTAGTTAGGTGAGACCGGGGGGTGATCCGAGCTAGATAGCCAGTGTTTTATTCCTTAGGATTCTTTGGGTGTGTTGGTGAGACCGAGAGAAGATCTAGCACGTTTTAAGGTGTCTTAAGTTATCATTAGAATCTGGTATCCATTCAGTTTTCCATTACCTAGAGTTGTGAGTTTGCATGTAGGATTCTTGACCTAGGTTGTTGCCTTCCTATCCTGATATTTTCCTCATTTATCTTCGCTGTCTATTTATCCTTATTTATTTTTTTCTTACTTTATTTTATTTCATTATTTAAAAAAAACCCAAAAATCATTTATAAATCAATGTTGTTAAGTCTTAGTCGAGTCTAGTTTTGTTTTCTAGTTGTGTCCTGTGGGTTCGATACTCGGACTTACTTAGTCTGTACTACATTGATAGGTACACTTGCCTGTCGTGTGGTCTAGTTTAGTTGAGTCTGTTTTATATTACTAGGTGTCTAGGTTAGTTTATATTTTTAGGCCATACATAGCACATCAAGTTTTTGGCGCCGTTGCCGGGGACACTTGGCGATTGTGAAATTAGCTTCGATTAGGAATTCACTGATTAATTTGTCTTATTTGAGTCTTTTTGGTTTTAAGTGTGTCCAGAGAGTCGTAGGCTTTTATTTTCTTATTCCGTTCTTGCGTGTTGAGTCAGTTCTTGTTTATTTTTTGTGTGCTTGTGTGTCTTTTTCTTCTTGTGTGCTTTATTATATTTTTATTTTCTTTATATATATATCTGGTGCCCGTGATTGTGTTTGTTTTAGTGTCTGTATGCAGTGATTGCAGAAGAAACATTGTAGCAGACCACACACGGGATAAGACTAGTGATTACATCGGCCAACAGTACACGCTAAACATCAGTTTTGGTCCAGGTAAGTGCAAGGATAGGTGGCCCAACGCGTATGAGTTTTTCAAACATATTTTTAAATTTACCAATTGTTTCTTGATGAACAATGGTGAAAGAAAAGAATTAAACGCGTTGGATATGGGACTGATAAAATATAAGCCACCTAATTGAAATTGCGTGAAAACTTAGTTGTAGAGTTTGTATTATTGTTTTTTTTAATTCCTTTTCTTTGGTTTTTGTTATGAATTTTGTTTTTGAGTCTTTTAGCAGGTTTTCGTGTTTGTTTAGGCATGAAATTACACCATGAACGGATTGGGATTTTTGGTGGAGGTTGGGGTAATAAAAGATTTTTTTTCTAAACATTAAATTTTATTAACTTTTTGTAAAAAACGGTTCTTCGTGTCATGCGAAGAGCCTGGGCTGACCTGTTCGTCTCATATGAACAGTAATTACCCCGGAAAGTTATATTTTATTCACTCACGATGCGTGTTGAGATCACCAGTGTCCTTCACGTTGTGCGACTTGATTAGAAAAAAAATATTTTCCATCATATTTTCTTCCACCACCGTTCACAACCATTTTACCACATATTTTACCATCACCCACCACATTCCACCATCATGACTTTCAAGTACGTTTCCTGCATTTTTATATATTGAGTCGGTTGATTCTGTAATTTTTTTAGAATCTTTTACTTTATTTTTGAGTCAGTTTTCTCTTGACCCACTTTAGGGGTATCCTCCCTTTAAGTGTGGGGATGATGGAGAGAGTCAGTTTTGAGTCAATGGTTTGTCTAATATATTTTATTGCGGGTTTGGATCTAGCCACCCGTACTCAATCTCCATTCGGGTGGGGACGACCCAACAATCATTGAGGCAACCATTTGTTTTTGTATTTTCTTTTTAGTTTTTATCTGTCAGGTTTGAGTCAAAGGCCGCGAATGACATGCTATACGGCCTGGTTTGGAAGGACAACTTCAGTGTGCTTGCAGCTACATTGCTTATATCCAGGGAGTCTGTTCCTTTTTTGTTGTATTTTTTTATTTCTGCTTTATTTTATTCTACTCTCACATTGAGGACAATGTGTCGTTAAAGTGTGGGGATGGAAACTTCGTTTTTATTTTTAGGTATTTTGAGTCATAAAAATTTTAAAAATCCAAAAAAAAAAAAAGTTGGTTTGGTGTTAGTCCCGATCCTTTTTGCGCGTAGTAAACGAGCCTTTTCAATGTAATACGTCGGTTAAAAGCGGGTCGATTGTCGGGTTTACGGGTCTTAGCATATGTTTCTTTAAGTTGCGGGATAGTTGGCTTGACTGAGTTGTTTTTCTGAAATAAAATGTTTGGGGTGCCTGGGATAGTGGATCAAGCTGGATGGTTAACTGGTTTTGCACTTGCTAGTATCGGTAACCCTTATTTCCACATGACAGTGAGTTTTGAGCCTTTAAATATTATATATAAATATTCACTATTTCGTTTCATGTGTGATATACCGACTTTGTTGCATTATTTTAGAACTTGTGCGTTTTGATGCATTTTGAGACCATAGGTTTGGACTTGACACATATATGATAGAGGCATTAGGATTACCCATTTTTTTAGCCTTTTTCGTTTGTTTTTGTTATTTGACTTGTTTCACCATTTTACCTTTAGAAACCACTTTGAGCCTAAACCTTTCGTTTGTCACCCATTTTATTCTATATTAATTACCGGATCATATATATTTATTTATTGTGAAAAAAAAAAAATATATATAATCAGCATAAAGAGTAGCTGATTAAAAAAAAAAAAAACCTTGAAAAAAGAAAAGAAAAATATATGTGAGAGAAAAGAAAAAAAAAGAATAAAGGTTGTGGGTCAAGAAGACCAAAAAGTTAGAGTTTGTATGTTTATGGTTTATCCGGATTATCACTTATTTTTCTTTTTAGCCATTTTCCCAACAAAATTTCCTACCTTTAACCCTTACCTACCCTTTCGAAGTCCTCTTGATTTGTGTTAGTGTTAGCAATTTGGTGGAAATTTGATTGACGTACAAGCTTATGATAATTTTGCATCATAGTTTGGTTTTGAGAGATTCACTCCAAATAAATATATAACCGAGAGATGGGTGATATTGTGAGGGGTGCTTGCTTACGCATAGTCGGTTGCTTGAAGGTAAGTGAAGCTTGACTAGGTAGGCCTTGTTTTTAAAATTGTATCATCTTGACTAGTCAGCCTTTTGAACGATGTAAGTCTTGCGAAACCGCTATGCTTGTTGATTTCGTAGCCTGCTTTTGACCCTGTTTGATGCTATTGTTTTTGTTAAGTGCTTTGTTGAAAATGCTTGGGATTTTGTATACTTTTTTTTTCGGGACGCAAAAGTTTTTAAGTGTGGGGATGTTTGATGTGTTGCAAAACACATCTCTTTTCCTATGTATTTTGTATATTATTTTGTTAGATTTTTATTTATTTCGTGTTGTTTTTATTATGTATTTATTTATTTCATTATTTTATAGGTGTTCGTGAGAAAGGAGCTAAAAAAGTGAGAAATAATCAAGACGCGAGCACCTGGTGTTCATGGACGTTGGAGCGTAAACGAGCAACTTTGATCGAGCCAAGAACACCCGAGTCTAGAGCACGGAGTATAATAATAATAATAATAATAATAATAATAATAATAATAATAATAATAATAATAATAATATAAAAGAAAAAAAATGTCCAAGACTTGGGCTCGTGGCCCAAGTCCAAAGTGACGGCAAATTTTGAGAAGTGGGAGATAATATTTTACGAGGGCACATATTATGAAAAGGATTATATATTTCGAAGAACATCTGAGGAATAGCGGCCGCCAAAAAGAGGATCCCGAAGAGGAGCTCTAAACGAATATTTAGAGGATTATTTTGAAGGTCAGGAAGGCTAGGGATAGAGGTTACATAATATTGGTTATTTTCGTTTACTACTTTGTGTTCTAAACTTTATGACTATGTGTTACTTTGGTACAAAGACTATGTTTTTATTGTTTGTCATGAATATTATTGGATAAACCTTTTATGGCTACCTAGGTTGTATGATGACTGCATGTTAATTAATAACTTTCGGTCTATGGATTATTTATTGAATGGTTAATGTTTTGGTAACGATTTGGTTGGTGTTTATTATGATGTGTGTGCGTGCTTAAGTCTAATTTATTATTTTTGAGAGTTCCATAAACGTCTTAGTGAATGTCTTTCATGTTTGGATGTTTTATTAGGGTTACCTGCTTGGTGCTTGTAGCTTAGTTTGTGGTTTTGGATCCGAAAGCCATAGGAACTTTATTAGAGAATTTAGAGGACTTTTGTATTCTTCCATTATTGAGACCGGGAGGTGATGGAATGTTGGGTTGTCTAGAGCTTTAGGTGTTAGGTTTTAGGTGAGACCGGGAGGTGATCCTAGCCTAGTTGTCTTTAGTTTCTTGCAATTCTAAGTCATAATTAATCCAATTAAATTACTCCTTTACATCTTCGGGTGTATTGTGATTAGAGAGACCGGAGGTGATCGAGTCATTTGAGTACCTTGACATTCTTAGTTAGGTGAGACCGGGGGGTGATCCGAGCTAGATAGCTAGTGTTTTATTCCTTAGGATTCTTTGGGTGTGTTGGTGAGACCGGGAGAAGATCTAGCACGTCTTAGGGTGTCTTAAGTTATCATTAGAATCTGGTATCCATTCAGTTTTCCATTACCTAGAGTTGTGAGTTTTGCATGTAGGATTCTTGACCTAGGTAGTTACCTTCCTATCCTGATATTTTCCTCATTTATCTTCGCTGTCTATTTATCCTTATTTATTTTATCTTACTTTATTTTATTTCATTATTTAAAAAAACCCAAAAATCATTTATAAATCAATGTTGTTAAGTCTTAGTCGAGTCTAATTTTGTTTTCTAGTTGTGTCCTGTGGGTTCGATACTCGGACTTACTTAGTCTGTACTACATTGATAGGTACACTTCCTGTCGTGTGGTCTAGTTTAGTTGAGTCTGTTTTATATTACTAGGTGTCTAGGTTAGTTTATATTTTTAGACCATACATAGCACATCAATAAGGATGACATGGACCTAATAGATATTCAGTAGCACTTTGCAAGCGTGTTTAGAAGAGCAAAGGAAAAAATGGAGAGAACGGGAAGAACAAATGTGCCGATCAATAACAACACCAGATTCAGGTTTGATTAAAGCAAAGTCACGTGTTACGACTGTGGCACTCAGGGACACGTTGCTAGGGAATGTGTTCGATCGAAGCAACAAGGAAATCAGAATCAATTCAACAACAACCGAGGCAATTAGAACCAGAGACAACAAGCTCAGATACAACCTAACCAAAATACTAAACGAGCCCTCGTCCCCGTGCATGACAAGAACCAGCGTGCTCCTATAAACAACAATCAAGGACAAGCCCTGGTAATACAAGCAGATGAAGGATTCAACTGGAACCTTCACTTAGAGAAAGAAGATGCTCCGCCAGGTGGTGCGGCATGTTTCGTCCAATAGGTCTCTGATGCAGCAGTTGAAGCTAAAGAATGCACAAGTACACAAGAAATCAATGTTCCAGAAAATGAATCTTCTGATTGTGATTTTGATTGTGAGTCTGAGGTGGGTTTAGATTTGGAAGAGCTACATGCAGAAGTAGATGACTTAATTAGTAAGCGATCTTTCTTGGTGGATGCTGACTGTCCTAAGACAAATCTTGCTGGATTCTTTGGAGCTGATAAGTCTGTAGCTCACTATGCACTGATGGCTATCACAGAATCGTCAACCAAGGTAAGTTCATCTTCCAATCCTAAATCTGAATCTGTTGAGTGTGATAAGCTTAGGTACAAAATCATTATCTTGACAGATGAGAATCTGAACCTTAAAGCTGATCTGGGACAATGCCAACGGTCCAATGGTGTCTTAAGATCAAATGAAAGAGGTTTTAAGAATACAATTGAAAATTATAAAAAGGATGTTTCTGAATTGTCTAAAACTCTGTCAAATAAACAAGTTGCTATCAATAACTACATTAATGAGTTAGAAGACACCAAGAAACAGTTGGCCATTGTAAATTGTAATTATGAAAAGATCAAGAAAAAACTTGAAAGTTACTTCAACTTCAAGTATGTTCTTGATCACATAATTAACAACCCAGAAAAGGAAAGCAATCCCACCAGCCTAGTATATGCGCAAAGTTCACCTCTAGTGAGATTTGAAAAACCAGACCTTTGACGTCTTGCCAAAGGAGGAGGTTGAGGATATATCTGCTAATACTGCAAATGTCGATGATCTACATCAACCTGATGTGAAACCAATACTTGGTGCTAGTGAGATTGTTGACAATGTGAGTGTCTGTGAGACATACGTATCTGATGATGAGTTTGATGAGCCTCCGAGGGATGCACTGGTAAAGAATGAATATATTCCTCCTCAAAATCACATCTTGTGTGATCCTGAGCCGAAAGTGCAACCTGTTGATGGCATGGAGGTCATGAAAGTGTTTTATAAAATGAAAGGATCTGATAAGATATACTCTGATGACTTCCTATCAGATTTATCGATCCCAGTCTTATAGCTAAAATTTGGCAAGATCCACCAATACCTTTGAAAAAGAAAAATGGGGTAAGGGCAAGGGTAAGAATGATCAGGGAAATCAATCCAATGAGAATAACAAGAAAAATCAAAAGAAAAACACTAATGATCCTCTAAAGCAAAATCAGAAACAAAATCCTAAAAAGCATGTGACAGAGTTTGTTAGGCCTACTAGGAAAGTTGAATGTGATGAAGGCAATAGACCTCAGACTAGTTTGCAAAACCAAGTTTTGGAGGATCGAAAGCCAAAAGAACACCTTTGCCAGTAAGTCCAAACCAAGGAATAAAAGGGAGAAGCAATTTGAAGCTCCCAAGTTTGAGGAATATAGATCCTGTTTTAAGTGCAGGGAATGTGGGCACTTAGTTGCTGCGTGCCCTGAACTTAGACGCAAGAGGATCAAAGTTGATGAAGCTTAAAGTTCTAGCAAACCAAAACAACCAGTCTCCCCAAAACTTTCTAAAAAACAAAAGGAGAAGCAGGTTGTTTATGATAACAAGAACAAAATTGCTATGAACCAAAAGTCGGCTGGTGGTAAGGTTATCCAGATGAGCGGGAGCCCAGTCCCAACAATGGCCGAAGCACCGGCAAACAACAAACTAAGCCAGTAGGTAAGCCTAAAGGTAACCCTAAGTCTGATCCACGCACAGTTAAGTCTGAAGTGGTTCCAAACCCTGTTCCACCAAAGGAATTTGAGGCAGGACCTTCAAGCCCTAAGGAGAAGAAGAATTCCAAGCCAAAGAAACCAGAACAGGTTTGGAGGCCAAAATCACCAACCACAACCGGAGAATCATCAACTTCTGCTACCGAACCATCGAAAACAACACCAACTCCTAATGGAAAGTGGGCTGATTTTTGAACAATGGATGAAGATGGAAGACCCAAGACCATGAAGGCTTGGGTACCCCTTAACCACTAATCCATAACTGTTTGTGTAGGGAGTTCCACAGGGCCTTATCAGCAGCCTATGGATTGTTGATAGTGGAGCTTCTGGGCACATGACGGGTGTCAAGAATATCAACAGGGGATATGTTGCCTTTGCTGTTAATAAAGAGGGTTACATCACTAGAGAAGGTAGAATGAGCAACGGAATCGTTAGCTTTGAGAAGATAAGCTTTGTAAAGCAGATAGACCACAACTTGCTGAGTGTCTCGCAAATTTGTGATAAGAAGTACACAGTATTCTTTGATGATAACGCATGCTTTATTCTGAAATCGGCCTTCAAGATTCCTAAAGAGTGGGTTATGATCTCTGCTCCAAGGGTCAACAATTTGTATGTTCTGGATATAAGTCAAGCTATAACAGCTCAGGGGCAGGTCACTTGTTTTCTATCTAAGGCAACAAAAAAGGAGTCTATCATGTGGCACACACGGATGGGACATATTCACTTGAGGAAGATGAATCATTTAGTTCGGAATTAACTTGTAGAAGGTGTCTTAGTCAAGAACTTTCATCTCAATGACATTTGTGTCTCATGTAAGAAATGGAAGCAGAAGAAATCTCACAAACCCAAGAAGGTCAACTCAGTCGGTGTTCCTCTCGAATGGTTGCACATGGATCTAATTGGCCCTATCAATCGGAAAAGAAAGAATGGAGGCTTATACTGTCTGGTTGTCACTTATGATTGTTCTAAATTCTCTTGGTAGTATGCGTGCAGCACAAGAGTGAGACCTTCGAAAACTTGAAGAATCTATTCGCCAAACTTGAAAACATCTATCAGCTAAAGATCCATCGGATTCGCAGCGACAATGGCACAGAATTCAAGAATCATGGTACGGAGGCGTTGTGTGCAGAAAAGGGAATTCATCATGAGTTTACAGCTCCATACACTCCACAGCAAAATGGGGTTGCTGAAAGAAAGAATCGGACTCTTATAGAGGCAGCCAGAACAATTCTCGCAGACTCAAAGCTTCCTATATTCTTCTGGAATAAGGCGGTTCACTGCGCGTGTTACACTCTGAATAGGGTTCTTATGGTGAAGAAGCATGGTAAGACTTCTTACAAATTGCTGAACCATAGGAAGCTGAACTTAGAGTTTCTGGAACCATTCGGAGCTCCATGCACCATGATCCAACCACATGAAAAATTTGGAGCAAAAACAGAAGAAGAGTTCTTTGTTGGTTATAGCACTCCAAATAAAAGAGTGTACAACAAACGAACTCAATGCGTTGAAAAGTGGCTAAATATTGATGTTCAACGCTATACTGTTAATGCTCCTGTGTTCGAGCCGATTGGTTGTTCGACTACAAGAGTCTATTGGATTCCTTCAACGTGGATAATGTGGTGGATGATGTTTTTTGCACAGATGTATTATGAATGTGAAAACGCAACCAGCTCACCACTGATGCGTCTGATCATCGTCAACACACCAGTAACATCTGATGCCTCAGCATTCACGGGTCCCCTTAGCAAAACCGTAGCAGCAAGGTAGAAATAGTTTTTCACAAAGCGTTCGCAGAGATTCAAGACTCATCTTCATATGTCGAGGAGTTTGCAGAATCTCATAAAACTCTGACTGATGAACAAGCTGGAAATGGTAAGTCTACCACTACAGCTCCAGTTATTCCTACAGGAAACAATCAAGCTAGTCCTTCTTCTTCTGCAGCTCCAGGGATTGATCTTCGTATTGATCTGTTAAGGTTTAAAATGCAATTTGCTACTCCCTCAAGTTCAAGCACCGCAGAGACAAATCTTTCAGAAGGCTTGGAATCTCGTATTCACGACACTCATCCATTGCAAAATGTGATTGGTAATCCAACTAGTAGAGTCATGACACGCAGTCAACTCAGAAATGCTAGTTCAAGTGACAATGCATGTACCTAGCTCTTTATTCAGAAATCAGAAAAGCCGGCCATCAGAACGATTGGTCCTTCGCTCTATATGTATCTCAATAAGAACCAAGAACTGTGCAGGAGGCACTGAGGGAGAAACATGGATCGAAGCTATGCAAACTGAGCTTCAGCAGTTCCAAAAGCTAGGAGTGTGGGACTTAGTTGACTTACCTCCGGGTGCAAAGAAGATTGGAACGAAGTCGGTCTACAAGTGTAAACGGGATGACTGCGAGGTGGTTATTAGAAACAAGGCTCAATTGGTTGTTCTCGGCTTTAGGCAAATAAAAGGAATAGATTACAGCGAAGTATACGCTCCAGTTGCATGCCTTGAAGCTATCCGGATGTTCTTAGCTCATGCTTCGTATAAATGGTTCAAGGTTTATCAAATGGACGTGAAAAGTGCTTTTCTGTACGGTATAGTGAAGGAAGAGGTGTATGTTGCACGGCCGCCGGTTTCGAGGATCCGTTTCATCGTGACAAAGTCTACAAGTTGAATAAAGCATCGTACGGACTCCATCAAGCTCCGCGAGAATGGTATCGAATGCACATCAACTATTGAATATCCAACGGGTTCAACCGTTGACTCGTGGATTGCATCTTGTTCACCAAGGAAAAGGATGGTGACCGTCTTCTAGTACAGGTTTGCGTTGATGATATTATTTTTGGGTCTACTAATGATGAAATGTGAAGGGAATTTGAAAAGCTTACGCAAGAAAAGTTCGAGATGAGCTCGATGGAGGAGGTACAATTCTTTCTTGTACTACAAGTAGAACAACAAGCATCGGGGATCTTCATCCACCAAACCAAATATGTTACTGACATCTTGAGTCAGTCCCAGATGGAAGACTCTACTCCAATGTCCACCCTGATGAGAGGGTAAATGAATGTCAATAATAAGCCCATTTTGTGTGTTTTTGTTGTGTTTATAGTAATTATATGTGATGAATGGGATAACTACGCTAGATTTGATTGTTTCAAGATAAATGGCTAAGCGGATGGAATTAAAGCCAAAAAGCGTAAAGCGTGGTGTTCAAAGTTGAAGAATTGAAAGATTGAGAGTGTTCGGGAGCTCGTGGAAGAGAATAGGGTGTTTGAAGGATGTTTATGATGAAGAAGTGAAGATTAGAGTGTGTTTGGAGGAAGAAAAACAAGATTGGAGGGTGTTTGGATGCAAGGATTTGAAGGAAAAATGCTTTGGAAAGAAGTTGAAGAAACAAGGTGTAAGCTACGCCTTCCATCTGTAGCTTACTAATGAATTACAAGGCAAAGAGAGCTTTTCATGTGGGTTTCAATAGTAAGCTACAGGGCTGATCTGTAAGGTACTGCTGAATAAAGCAATGCTGATAGATGACTGAACTGTAAGCTACGCCCCTGATCAGTACCTTACGGCTGGCTGAAGAGCAAAATTAGGAAAGGTTGTTTTTCTTTAATATAATGATTTTTATAAACCCTAGCAGCCTCCTAAGCCCTCATGCACGAAAATTAACCTTCTTTTGGAGATTTTGAAGCTACAAACACCATTGTTCATCATCATTCATCCTTACTTTCGGTTTGCATCAACATGTTCGGTATTATTATTCATACTTTTGAGTTATTTCTTGTTACCATGAGTGACTAAACATCTTTTTAATCACCTCCGGGTGTATGGTTTATTTGTGAAACTTGAACTCTTGTTTGATTTGGTTTATGGATTGTTTTTCATTTAGTTGAAGAATATTTGTGGTTTTTATCATTTAAACGAGTTAGTTGTCTTCAATTGCTTATCTTGTTATCATTCACATTCGGTTTTCTTACATCGTGAGTAGTTTGATAATTGGGAGGGTAAGTGATACTTGTGGGTTGGTAATTGAATTGTACATGTTATTATTAAAAACTTGTGTTCGGATATCACTTGATTTGAACCGTCTAACAAAAGTATGTCTATGTAGTATCCAATCATTTAAACAAGAGTAGAGTGGATCATTAACCGGAAACCTGAAGGGGATTACTTCTTTTGCATTATTGTTTACAACTTCTTAAATTCGTTTTCTTAAAAATTGCAAAACAAACAACAAAGCAAGTAGACGTTAATTTTATTAGTTAAGTAACAAAACTACTCTTTTCCACCGATTCCCTGTGGAGACGACTCACTTTTACTATAGTATACTTTTACTTATTTTTGACCGACCCAACAACATCGATCAAATGGCACCGTTGTCGGGAATCAGTGCGCTTAGTTAGATAGTTTTGTTTTTAGTTTTTTATTGCTTTTCTTAAAAAAAAACCAAAAATATTTTCGTTTTCTAGTCTTTTAGTTTATGTTTTGTTTGTTTGTTTAGTACAGTATTACGCGTGGTTTGCTTGTTTGTGTCTATGCAGGTAATTAAATTGCATGCATCATACATGTCATTCGTGCAAAGCTTCACCGCTAATTTACGATCCGGAGATTGAAAAGACAGCTAGACGAAACAGAGCAATTCATCAAAACCGACAAACACCAATCATGAGCCGTCACACTAACTGAGATAACCAACTTCCACCCAACCAACCTGACCCAATACCACCACAACAAGACCCATTGGACAATATGCCTCCACCACCATTTCAAACATCGCCACCTCTACAACCACTACCATTCCAACAATTTCACCCCAGATCCAAATGCTGGCGGTTCTAGACAATTTCAGCAAGGACATCAAGATCATGACGAGTGGGAAGAACATCATGAAAATGATCCAGCTTTTGAGGCCCCACAACAACAACCCAACCGACTATTAACCTTAAATCGACAACCACCACAAAACCGCAACCCAAGATCGCACAGTAATAGAGCAATAGATTCACTTTATGAAGATCATAGTATGCAGGTGAAGTGGGTACTTTTAATGGAGGTTGCTGATTGGGATGGAGGAGTTGATGATGATGGGTACTACATGAATCAGGATCAGTTAGACTATGATGAGTATGATGAGTCCGGTCCACAATATCATTAGAGACATCAGAGAGGGTTTAATATGATGGGACAGAATCAGGGACAGAGAGGGGTCCCTCAGAATCAACCAAGAAATCAAGTACGTGGGAATGGACAGCGACCGTATGTAGATGGAGTTCCTAGGGTGAACTACAGGCCTCCTGTACAAGGCGTTGGGAGCCACTTTATTCCTGTAGCTACCGAGCATACCTCACATATAGTACCACCACACATCAAAATGGAAGGAGCTTTGAGGTTAGACCCCAATATTTGAACCATCTTCCGAGCTTCTATGGTAAAGCAACAGAGGAACCCTATCTACACATTGCGGAGTTTTTGAGCATTTGCAACACTATTGGGGGTCATGGGTTTAGTCAGGATGAGGCGAGGTTGATGATGTTTCAGTTCACCTTCAAGGATCAAGCGAGATTATGGTATCATTCACTGCCTGCTGGTAGTATCTTCACATGGCAGGAGCTTCAACAACAGTTCTTATAGGAAATTATTACTATGACTCGCACTACTGAGGCTCGGGAGGCCATTAGAACCGTCCAACAACACTCGGGAGAACCGTTTCATGAAGCTTTCACAAGGTTTAAAGAGTTGATAAGGAAATGTCCACATCATGATATATCTATGTGGGAACTAATTAAGTCATTCTATGACGGTTTACTACCCGAAGATGTGAGGGGTCTGAATGCAACAGTAATGGTACGTTTTTGACTAACCATTAGGATGTAGATTGGGGATATATGGAGAGGTTGGCAGTGACATCAAAGAGACAGGCTCATGCTACTAGGAGAACCGAACAAGTGCCGCTAGGGGTGTTGATGCAGAGGCTGGAAGAGAATAGCATGCCTAGAGCGACAGATTGCACAATTGACAACCGGTAGAGGTGCAGGCAGGAGTGATGGAGTAAAATCAACTACTTCTTTCACAGTTTGCTCCATTTGTGATGACTTGGGACATGTAGATGCTGATTGTCCTACGCAACAAGGGAAACCTGAAGAAGTGAATCAAGTTTAATGGACAACTGAAGCCATATGATATGAATTCTAATTCATATCACCTGTCACACCACGCCAATGGCGGAAACACGTGGCGCGACGCTCGAAAGCATATCAAAGTCAAGATTAACACAAACTATATTTAATTAGAAAAGATCATTATATTAAATGTCGGGAAGGAGTACCTGGTTTCAAACATCACTTAAAACCCACAAACATTAAGTTTTAGAGTGGGGTGTTCCGTTTATGTCCCCAACCCGAAGGTAACAATAGATGAAACCCCCAACCATTGTCCGACATCCCAAATTCCACCGTACTAGCCCATACCTGTTCAGCACTTAGTTACCTGAAAGATATGTTTTTAAAAAGACGTCAATATATAAAATATTGTGAGTTCACAGGTTTTAGTTTCGTAAATACGACATTTTTACATCCTGTGCAAATCCAGCACATTTTTTACATCCTGTGCAAATCCAGCACATTTTTTATAACCTGTGCAAATCCAGCACATTTTTATATCCTGTGCAAATCCAGCACATTTGTGGCCTTTGTATGGAGTAGCTAGCTCCTACAAATTATGATGATGAGCAATCCCCTGAGTCCCATAAACAAACCAAGACTAATAAATATGCCCCGCTCCAAGTCGTTTCTCGGAACCCCAACGACTTAAGTTCAGAATACGTGCACCCCAGGCATAAGCCGATGCATAATCGACGCTATCGATTAGGGGTGGGCCTTTGTCAGGCACCAATAGTACTATCCAAATATTCCTTCAGTTTCATTTACCTGAATTAATGGTTACAGTAGCGAGGACCCAACCCGAGTGACCGACCAAAAACTCAAGTACTCATCATGCCACTTACCACATTTTAACCTTTGAAAACATTTCAATATGTGATAACTTTTGACAAACATATCTTTTCCCCAGTTAAAAACAGTAAATGGGGCGTGAAACTCACTTAAATTCCATGCTTAGCTAGCAAATAAAACCCAAAGCTTTGACCGACTTCCTCCTCGTGCCCTAGTTACCAATAAAGGACACCTTATAAGTCTATCATATATAAACCTAGCTTAATTTCCGGTTAAAAGATAGTTTATTCAACTATCTTGACTCGTGTGTACTAACCCGAGTCCTTAAGTGTTTTAACTCGACGAACCGATTGTGACTTATCATAGTTCATGTGTTCACATACGAAATAGTACCCAAGTCGCGCACGCTTTGTTACTATTCGTGTGCAAACTATGTTGGCTAATATCACGAAACGTATAACTCATCCCGAGCCATAGCTTGTCTCGTAGGCCCGATAATGTAATCGTCTTGTATAGTTATTTTCGGA
>JAUTDX010006562.1:0-17115 GCA_030844895.1 Ambrosia x helenae
CTTTGGCTCTTATCACGAGTGTTTTGATAACAAAATGGATTCAAAACAGTGTGTTTTTCAAATTAAATATAGTATTTTTGTCCAAAACCTGTTTGAAAGTTTGAACTTTGAGTTTTTGATAAAAACAACATTTTTCAAAATCTAAGATTGTTTCAATGGATAAAAAATGTTTTTTATTAGGGTTTGTTCCATAAGTGTTTTTACAACTTTCCTAATCATTTGGGGATTAAACACATTGATTTTGAAAGATTTTGAGGCAAAAATGACAGTTTTCGAGCAAAACAAGTTCACAGACCTGCAGGTAGCGACTGGAAGGTTTCAAGCGACTAGCATTTCTTAATCGTTGTTTTCCACACGACTAGGGTCCTACTCGTGCCTTAATACACACGATTAACACCTTAGTCGCCTGGGCAGACCCTACTCGGTTGAAATTTCGTAGTCGTGCTACTGTTCACACAATTACAACCTTAAATGCCTTTTTTCACAGGATTAAACACCTACTCGTGTTCCATACTCGTGTGTTCTTCCCATAATCGGAGTTAATGTTCTGAAACCAAAAATCGACTAAGTATCAGACCATTTTCGAACTATAAACACATGGCTAACCCGTGGGGACATTTAAAATCAACCAAGACAACAATTTAATCAACCTATGAATAACCAAATGAATGTTCCACAAATCCATGGCAATACTCGGTCTAAGCGTAACGCGCAACGGATGCAACAACAGCAAAAACAACCTGATGTTGCCGGAAAAAATCCGTGGGCACTTGCAGCTCAACAATGTCCCAACAACAGCAAATGATGAATGGAAATCCATGGGCACTCGCAGCCCCCCAACTGCAACACAATGCAACACTTGTCTTTTCGTACTACTCAGTGACTTGGAAACCGGTAGTTCGAATAGGGCACCTAAACTGTAATTCATGACTGACTACCATTCCTGGAAAGGGAGATTCAAGACGCACGTTGAGGGGATGATGGATTAGTGTGGGCAGCTATTGAAAATGGGTATACAAGGCCGATGATTGAGAATTCCAACAAGCTCAAAGAAGGAAATACAATTACGAGAAGAAAGCCTATGGCAGCTTTGACACAAGCTTTTCCAAAGACATCTTCTATACCAGTTCGCTCAGTGTACTACATCATATAGCTCTTGCAGAAAGGAATGAGGGAAACGTGAAGACTCGGAAGATCAAGATGGATCAACTAAAGAAGGAGTTCGAGAACTTCACTGCTATCAGGATTGAACCACCGCGGGATCTGACTGCACGATACTATCATCTGATGTCGGAGATGTATCAATATAGAGTTGTCTATTCTTCAGCCAACCGTTGAACGTTTTGCAGACGCATTAGAAGAGATGAATGAAGATCAAAGAAGAAATACAATACGAGAAGAAATCTATGGAAGCTTTGGACACAAGCTCTTCCCATAAGACATCTTGCACCAGTTCGCTCAGTGTACTACATCACAGATGCTTTAGATAGCTCTTGCAGAAAGGAATGAGGGAACGTGAAGACTCGGAAGATCAAGATGGATCAACTAAAGAAGGAGTTCGAGAACTTCACTGCTATTGGGAATGAACCACTGCGGGATCTAACTGCACGATACTATCATCTGATGTAGGAGATGTATCAATATAGAGTTGTCTATTCTTTAGCCGAACTCATGAATGTTTTGCAGACGCACTTCCTCCATATTGGCATCAGTGGCTCGACATCCAAAAGTCCAAACAATGTTTATCAGACCTCTCCATTAATGAATTTGTAGCCGAGCTGGAGAAACAAAGATATTGATGAATCAGTAGGGCGAACAAGGCGTTCATCACTCAGAATCCCAGCATCTATTACGGGACCACTCTTTAAAAACACTAGCGTGGCAGGATCCAAACCACAAACAGCTTTCGTGGTCAATCCAGATCCTGTCTTCGCTTTTGACAACTATGGTCCCCAGCAGATGTTCCTCCACCTGTCTATCCTTTTGTACACAAGGAAATCAGTATCCTTTATCTTATAAATACTAACCAGTTTGGTGTTAACACATATTCTCATCTTGCAGCGCCAACACAAGTTACTTCCAACTTTGGTGGACCTTCTTCATCAGGGTATTGTGATGCTTCATCTTCAGGATACGGTGGTTATGGAGGTTCTTCCATTTCAGGTCAAGGTGGTTATCGGACCAATCCTATCACCGAGCAGCTAAACACAGCAGGATTCGAGAAGGTGACAGTGGAGTTAGCCCAAGAACATATGGCTCTACTATCTACCTTGATCAACTCTTACGTGGGTTAGTTGTGGGGCAGATCGGGAATCCTTATCTCACACAAGAAGATTATGCACAAATTGATAAGGATGATATGGACCTGATAGATATCCAGTGGCACTTCGCAAGCGTGGTTAGAAGAGCAAAGGAGTACATGGATAGAACGGGAAGAAGAGATGTGCGATAAACAACAACACCAGATTCGGGTTTCATAAGAGCTAGGTCACCTATTACAACTGTGGCACTAAAGGACACTTTGCTCGGGAGTGTGATCGACTAAGACAGCAGGGTAATCAGAATCCATTCAACAACAACAGAGGTAATCAGTACCAGAGGCAGCAAGCTCAGACACAACCTAACCCAAATACTAAATGAGCACTTGTCCCCGTTGAAAAGCAGAACCAGCGTGCTCCTGCAAACAACAATCAAGGACAAGCCCTGGTAATTCAAGCTGATGAAGGGTTCAATTGGAACCTTCACTGAGAGGGAGAGGATGCTCCGTAGGGTGGTGCAACATGTTTTGTCCAACAAGTTTCTCATGCATTAGTTGAAGTTGAAGTTGAAGAATGCACTAGTTCACAAGAAGTCATTGTTCTTGAAAATGATTCTTCTGACTGTGATTCTGATTGTGAGTCTGAGACGGGTTTGGATTTGGAAGAGCTATTAGCAGAAGCCGATGAATTTATCAGCAAGCGATCTTCCTTGGTGGATGCTGTTTGTGCGAAGAACAACTTGCTGGATTCTTTGGAGCTGAGAAGTGTGCAGCTCATTATGCTTTATGACCATCACAGAATCGTCTACCAAGGTAAGTTCTTCTTCCACGTCTAAATCTAAGTGTGTAGAATGTGACAAGCATGGGTACAAAATCATTGTCTTAACTGACGAGAATCTGAACCTTAAAGCTGATTTAGGACATTGCCAACGGACAATGATGTTTTTAAGATCAAGTGAAAAAGGTTTTAAAAACACCATTGAAAATTAATAGAAAGATGTTTCTGAACTATCTAAAACTCTTCATAACAAACAAGTTGCTATCAATCATTTACATCAATGAGTTAGAAGACACTAAGAAACAGTTGGCAATTGTGAACTGTGATTATGAGAAGATCAAGAAGAAGATTGAGAGTTACTTAAACTGCAAGTATGTTCTTGATCACATAATCTATAATCCTGATCCCACTAGCCCCATATATGCACAATGTCCACCTCCAGTGAGATTTGAAAATCAAACCTATGACGTCTTGCCAAAGGAGGAGGTTATAGATATTGCTGCAGAAGCGGCTCGAGCTAGTGAGATTGTGGATGATGTGAGTTTCTGTGAAACAGACGTATCAGATGATGAGTTTGAGGATTCAAATTAGAATGCATCGGTGAAAAATGCTTATATTTCCTCCGGAAAATCACATCATCACGATTGAAAATCAATGTGATCCTTTGCCGATAGTGCAATCTGTTGATGAAAAGAGGTTAAAAGTGTTTTATAAAATGAAAGGATCTGATAAAATATATCCTGACGAGGAACTTCGTATCAGATATGTTGCTGACGGTCTTGTAGCTAAAATTTGGCAAGAATCTGTCATTACCATAGAAAAGGAAAAATGGGGTAAGGGTAATGGCAAAAAGGAGTTTGTTTGACTAAGAGAACACTAAGAAAAATCAAAAGAAAAAACACTAAGGAACCTCAGAATCAAACTCAAAAGCAAAATCCAAGAAACATGTAACTGAGTTTGTTTGACCTACTGGAGAAGGTGAGAATGAGGATGAACAAATGCCTTTGGTTCCTTTACAACAACAATGTCTTGAGGATCAAAAGCATAAGAACACCCAAGATTAAGGAATATAGATCCTGTTAAATGTGGGGAGCGTGGGCATTTGGTTGCTGTGTTCCCTGAATTTAGAAGCAAAATGATAGAAGTTGATGAACCTCCTTGTTCTACCAAATCAAAACAGCCTGTTTCCCTTAAATTGACTGAAAACAACAACGGAAATAGGTGGTTTATGATAACAGGAAACAAAATTGCTATGAACCAAAAGTAGGCTAGTGGTAAGGTTATTCACATGATGGGGAGCCCAGTCCCAACCAAGGATGAAGCACCGGTAAAGCCACAAGCTAAGTCGGCTGCTAAGTCTAAGGCCAACTCTAAGTCGGATACACGTGCAGTTAAGTCTGAACTGGTTCCAAACACTGCTTCAGCAAAGGAATCTGAGGCAGGATCTTCTAGCCCAAGGCAAAGAAAAAGTCTAAGCAAAGAAACCAAAACAAGTTTGGAAACCTAAATCACCAACCAAAACGGGGAAGCATCAACTTCTGGAACTGGATCATCGGAAGCAACACCGAACCCTAATGGGAAGTGGGTTGAATTTCTGACCTTGGATGCAAATGCAAGACCCAAGACCGTAAAGGCTTGGGTCCCCCTTAACCACTAAACTTTGAATGTTTATGCAGGGAGTTCCACAGGGCCTTATCAGCGTTCTCTGGATTGTTGATGGTGGAACTTCTGGGAACATGACAGGTGACTTATCCCTGCTATTTGACATCAAGAATATCAACGGGGTATATGTTGCTTTTGCTGGTAATAAATGGGATTTTATCACAAAAGAAGGAAGTATGAGCAATGTCATTGTTAGCTTCGAGAAGATAAGCTTCTTGAAGCAGATAGACCACAACTTGTTGAGCGTCTCTCAAATCTGTGACAAGAAGTACACAGTGTTCTTTGATGATAATGCATGCTTCATTCTGAAACCGGGCTTCAAGATTCCGAAGGACTGGGTTATGATTTCTACTCCAAGAGTCAACAATTTAAATGTTCTGGACATGAGTCAAGCCATAACAGCTCAGGGGTAGGTCATTGTTTTCTGTCAAAAGCAACATAGAAGGAATCTATCATGTGGCACAGACGGATGGGGCACATTCACCTACAGAAGATGAATCATTTGGTTCGGAATCAGCTAGTAGAAGGTGTCTCAGTCAAGAATTTTCATCTAAATGATGTCTGTATATCATGTAAGAAAGGGAAGCAGAAGAAGAAGTCTTTTTTTTTTGGAAGGCAAAAAAAAAGATGAAGAAGAAGAAGAAGGTCAACTCAGTCAGTGTTCCTCTCAAACGGTTGCACATGGATCTTTTTGGCCCAGTCAATCGGAAAAGCAAGAATGGAGATCTATACTGTCTAGTTGTCATAGATGATTATTCCAGATTCTCTTGGGTAGTGTATGCAGCACAAGAGTGAGACTTTCGAATACTTGAGGAATCTGTTTGCCAAACTAGAGAACATCTATCAGCTAAAGATCCGTCGGATTCGCAGCGACAATGGCACATAATTCAAGAATCATGTTATGGAGGCGTTATGTGCAGAAAAGGGAATTCATCATGAGTTTACAGCTCAATACACTCCACAGCAGAACGGGGTTGCAAAAAGAAAGAATCAGATTCTTATAGAAGCAGCCTAAACAATGCTCGCAGATTCGAACCTTCCTGTATTCTTCTGGAATGAGGCGGTTCACTGTGCGTGTTATACTCTGAAAAGTGTTCTTACGGTGAAGAAGCATGGTAGGACTTCTTACGAACTGCTGAACCGTAGGAAACCGAACTTAGAGTTTCTGGAACCATTCTGGGCTCCATGCACTATGATCCAACCGCATGAAAAATTTGGGGCAAAAGCAGAAAAAGGGTTCTTTGTTGGCTACAGCACTCCCAATAAAAAAGTGTACAACAAACGAACTCACCGCGTTGAAGAATGGCTAAATGTCGATGTTCAATGCTATACTGTTAATGCTCCTCGTGTTGGACCCGGTTGGTTGTTCGACTACAAGAGTTTGCTTGATTCTTTCAACGTGGATAATGTGGTGGATGATGTAGTTGCACATATGTATTATGAGTGTGAAAACGCAGCCAGTTCACCACTGATGCGTTCGATCGTCGTCAATACACCAACAACATCTGATGCCTCAGGAAGTTTTCAAGAAGCGTCGGCAGAGATTCAAGAATCTTCTTCATCTGACGAGGAGTTCGCAGAATCTCGTTAAACTCTAACTGATGAACTAGCTGGAAATGGTGAATCTACCACTTATGCTCCAGTTATTCCTACAGGAAACAATCAGCAGCTCTAGGGAATTGTCTGTGAATTGATCTCTCAAGTTTTAACATGCAACCCACTGCTCCCTTAAGTTCAAGTGCCGCAGAGACAAATTTATCAGAAGGATTGGAAAATATCAATTTGCAATCGGATGATCCAGTGCCGGCACATCCGGAATCTCGGATTCACAACACTCATCCATTGCAAAATGTAATTGGTGATCCAACTAGCAGAGTCATGACACGCAGTCAACTCAAAAATGCTAGTTCAAGTGACAATGTAGGTACACTGGCACTCTACTCGAAGATCATAAAAGCTGGTTATCAGAACGATTGGTCCTTCGCTCTATATGTTTCACAACAACAACCAAGAACAGTGTAAGAGGCAATGAGGGAGAAAACCATGGATCGAAGCAATGCAAACTGAGGTTCCGCAATTCCAAAATCTAGGAGTGTGGGACTTAGTTGACTTACCTCCAGGCGCTAAGAATATTGGAACAAAGTGGGTCTACATGTGTAAACGGGATGACCGCGGGGTGGTTATTAGAAACAAGGCTCTATTGGTTGTCCTCGGCTTTTGGCAAATAGAAGGAATATATTACAACGACGTATACGCTCCAGTTGTTCGACTTGAAGCTATCCGGATGTTCTTGGATTATGCTTCGTACAAAACGGTTTAAGGTGTATCAAATGGACGTGAAAAGTGCTCTTCTGTATGGTATAGTGAAGGAAGAGGTGTATGTTGCACAGCCGCCGGGTTTTGAGGATCCGCTTCATCGCGAAAAAGTCTACAAGTTGAATAAAGCGTTGTACGGATTACATCAGGCTCCGTGAGAATGGTACCAAATGCTTACCAACTATCTTATATCAAATGGGTTCAAACGTGGGCTCGTGGATTACACCTTATTCACTAAGGAAAAGGGTGTGTGACCGTCTGCTGGTACAGATTTATGTTGATGACATTATTTTTGGGTCTAGTAATGATGAAATGTGCAGGGAATTTGAGAAGGTGATGCAGGAGAAGTTTGAGATGAGCTCGATGGGAGAGATGCAATTCTTTCTTGGACTACAAGTAGAACAAACATGCGTCGGGGAACTTCATCTACCAGACCAAATATGTTGCTGACATCTTGAGCCGGTTCCAGATGGAAGACTCTACTCGAGTGTCTACTCCCATTCAGACCAATCACGGGATTGGTCCTAACGAGAAAGGACAAATCGTTCATCCTTTTTTCTATCGGGCGATGATTGGCTCACTAATGTATCTCACTGCTTCAAGACCCGACATAATGTTCGCAACATGTCTACTATCCAGATAACAGTCAAGGCCGAAACAGTCCACCTGATTGCTGTGAAGAGGATCTTACGTTATCTAAAGGGTTGTCCGACCAAAGGTCTATGGTACCCTAATGACGATAAGTTCGTCCTCATCGCTTTTAGTGATGCTGACTATGGCGGATGCAAGAAAGACGCAAAATCCCACATCTGCTGGATGCCAGCTTTTTTGGAAAAAGACTAGTCTCGTGGCAATGCAAGAAGCAAGCCTCTATGTCCTTGTCAACTTGTGAGTCAGAATATGTAGCTACATCTAGCTGCTACTCCCAGGTTCTTTGGATACAACAACAAATGAGAGACTACGATTTGAAATTTCTTAATACTCCCATCTACTGTGATAATGAATCCGCTATAGCTCTTGCTAAAGACTCAGTAAATCATTCCAAGGCGAAAACACATCTATGTTTGGTATCATTTCATATGCGATTGCTATGAAAAGAAACCGATAGATGTGATTAAAATCACACTGATTACCAACGTACCGATTTATTCACTAAAGCTTTGACGGACCTCGTTTTGAGTATCTGTTAATCTTAAATGGCATTAAGAAAAGCAGGATTTGGTCCTCATCGGTGATCGTTTTTGTAAATATTTTTCTTCAAAAACAGAAAAAATCCAAAAATATTGTCTTTATTTTTAGATATTTAGGGGGAGAAAATCAGAAAAATACAAAAACATCAGAAAAATCCAAAAATAAAAAAAATGAGAAAAACAAAAATGAGTTTCTTTAGTGAAATAAGGAAGATGATATCGACTCATCAGTGGGCTATTTGAATCCTTTAAAATTTTAAAGAATTGGAAACGATATGCAACCTTTACAATGATGTGTCAGTAGGCTCAAAATCATTTCCAAGTTCGGCACGGTGATATAAACTAAATCAACTGAGATTTGTGTGGATTAACGTCGAGTTGGCATATGGTCTTAGTACCAAAATCTCGTTTGATAGAATGCCAAAATTCGAGGTTTCTGGTCTTTAAGAGGTTGGTACATCTAGGGTGAACTGGACGTCTCTCAGAATAAAAGGAGTGTTCACAAGTGTCGTACGTTGGGTTCGCAGCCTACAACTGAGGCACCTCTTTGTCATGTCCAAAGAAAAGAAAAACAAAAACAAAAAATAGAATAAATTCTGATGAGCAGACGTCTGTCGTCTGGGAATCCTTTAAGAGCAAAACGATCGAAAATGCCAAAACCCTAATTCTCAAATGAGAATTCGCTCTAAGGTATCAAATCATATAGCTAAAGCATCGTACCGATAAAATCAATTAACGGTATTTGACTTGAACCCTGGTCTGGATCTCACTGGTCTCTTTGCTGCAGCGTTCATGCAGACCTGATCACCACTGAGTCTATTCCTTGTAAATACGGATGACAATAGCTTATTCACCGATTATGAGGAAGCTTTGTGCATGCCTTGATACGGGAATGTGTCACGTGTGCAGGGAACACATTTAATCAGTATAAATCATTACCTTAATGTATCTAAAGTGGCTAGCGATTAAACTTGATTTTGAGTTTAGGTTGACAACGATATTGGCAGCTGTTGTAGGATGCTTATTGGTAATTTGAACTAAAACTGAACAAGCAGGGGTTCTAGTATAGTCCGTGCACTGATATGATTCCCTAACTGATGAAACTTGCAAAAATATGTTTGCGTATAGTTAATTGATTTCCTGCATTTTGATTTCTGTCTTTCATATTGAAAAATCACAAAAGATTTTATCTTTATTTCATTCTTGAATACCAATGTTGGAATTCTAATCCATTGTAATCCTACTCTTTAAGAAATCGAAGTCGGAAAGTCAACTAATTGATACTTGAGTATTGCCGGCTCAAAAACTGTACTCTCTCAAGTATCGGGGTGAAAGAATTGAAAAATGAAATTTTTCTGAGTCGGAATCTGAATCACTTTTGAAAAACTGGTTAAAATTGCATGTTTAACTTTTCAGGGGTTTAAACAAGTCATTTGAAAAGTTCAAGGGCATTTTGGTTACTCAGTAATACCACACGACTAGAAAAGACTAATCGCCTGCTGTAGGGACGACTAGCTTTCTAATTGTGTATATATTTGTCCTAGTCGTGTGTGGTAGACACGATTAGGTTGTCAAGAGGGTAAATCCAATCGTTTAAGGGAACAGGCGATTAGGATCTTAGTCGTATGCTTCTTCGAGTGACTAGCTCCCTACTCGTTTGTTAAGGTAACGACTAGGAACCCTAGTCGCGTCTACAGTGTAGCGACTAGGGTCTCCTATATAAATAACAGTTAAACATCTCCTAATCACATTTCAAATCTGTTCACTGCTATTCTCTGTTTCCCTCCCAAGGGACCATAAGAACCTATTTTGCCCGTGTGTTTTTGATCATTGAAAGTTGTTATAGACCATCTAGGTATGATACGGTTTAAATTTCAGATCTTAACAACTTCTTTTTACGGGTGAAATCATTGATTTTATGAACGAAACCCTGGTGACCAAAAACCGATTAATAAACCTATGAAACATGTTTGTTAATGTAAAATCTACATAGGGGTTTGTTAATCGTCCCTTTTAGATCACAATGATATGAAAATCATAACCCAAATCGACCCAAAACGAATTTGACCCATTTGAATTGATGTCAGATCTGTACAGGCGACTAGGAATCCTAGTCGCGTGTACAATGAAACGACTAGTGTCATACTTGTGCCTTTTTCTAACGACTAGGCTCCTAGTCGTGTGAATTAGGGGCGACTAGCAGTTGCTAGTCACCTGTTGCAGAAAAATTGGCAACTTTGGTCGTTTTGTCCGATTTTGTGTCGTTTTATGATCGAATGCTCCTTCTGTCTGCAGAATCATGAATTGAGAATCTTCACCAATGAACAATGTGTGTGCATTCCTTGGGCCGATCGAACATGAAAGAAATCTATTGTTTGAAGGAATTTGGAATTCTTGAAGCGATCAAGGATCGCCTATGCTATCACAAAGCAGCACGTGCCCTATAGTGACATTCTTCGGGAGTTCTACCTCAACGCCTAAGTAGACTGTACTGTCGTGCTAGTGGTGATAAAGAGCAAGATTCAAGGAACGGAAGTATTTGTCACAGAACAATACATTCGTGAAGAACTTCGTTTTAAAGACTCATCTGACAACCCAATCACTTTTGATTCATATCTGATTCGTGGCTGCTTTCTGAGAATGAAGTACAACACTAAAGTCACCAAGCAGGAGACGTTACAAAAGCGAAACGTGTCTTCGCTATTTAAGAATCTCACACACGTGGTCCTGCAGTGTCTTGGTCCACGAAGGAATGCTTTTTGATGCAATCAGAGACACATTAGCATCTGTAGTGGTCACCCTGATATTGAACAAACCGTTCAATTTCTCGGGAATGATCATGCATTATTTGAAGGAGGTGATACAATCAAAGACTACAAAGACTCCATTTTTAGTCTATCCTCGCTTCTTGCAGATGATTATTGATAGACAGTTGCATGACTTAGTGAAGAATGAATTGGAAAGCTTCCCACTGACTCACATTGATGAAAAGGAGATGGAGAGGATGAAGTCATTTAGGGGTCAGCCAATAGATAAGTCGCCTAAGAATAGACGATTATTTGGTCATCTTTGTGATCCTGAATACAAGGCTCCAGTGGGAAACAAGTGGAGAAATGAGACTAGTGATTCTGAAGATGACATTGCATTCAGAGGCGAACGTTCAAAGAAGGAGACATTATTGGTCAGATACTGTAGAGTTGGGCAAGAACATCCCAGGCATCGTTTCTGCGGCTGCTACTCATGACTACTTATTCGATGTGGATGTTCTTGATACCCAGGAACTATCTTCTGCAGCGAGAGATCAAGATCGACCCACAGTGGCAAAGGAAAATCAGTTGCTGAAGAAGATGATCCGGTGAATGTTACCAGTGATACAGATCCAGATGCTACAGATTTAGATGACTCCCCGGCTACTAAAGCCTGAAAGGTGGCTTGAGAGAAAGAAGAAGTGGGAGGAGAAGAAGCGTCTAGCTGAGGATCCTACTTTCATAGTGGATCAAGATGACCAGATTACTGATATAGACACTGAGCTAGACACTCCACCCTCGGGTAAAGGAAAGACTAAGGCAAAGGGTGGTAGGAGAAAGAGAATGGCCCAAAGGTCTCCAAATAAGTCTAAGAAGAAAACTCGATTTGGGAGACTCTCTTATGCCGTTCAGACTTCCATGCTTAATACTTCAACAACAACAACAACAACAGGTGCATCTATGTCTGCAGGTATTAGTATGCCAATGCCATCACCAGTAATCTTCACTGAGCCTGTCTCAGTTACTGGTGGTGCGGCGTCGTCTCAGCAACTTGTGTCTGGATCAATTAGGAATATCTTGAAGACTCTCAGGGCACAATTGCATCCTCAAGCTTCAGCTACACAATCTTCTTCCACCTCAGCTCCAACATCAAATGAACAGCTTCAGCGCCAAGTAAGTGAACTTGTGGTTATTGTAAATAATCAAGTGCGTGAAAACTTAGAGTTTAGGGGTAAAGTGAAAACGATAGAAGAGAATGAGAGGGTATGCTAGAGTTGTTGGGCGAAACCATCAGGATCAACAAAGAATTGCAAGCTTCAAACAGATTGCTTCAGTTGTCAAACCAGCAATAAGTTGAATCCAACCAGCAGCTGGTTCAATCAAACAAGAAACTGTGGCCAGATTGACCAACGTTGAAACCAGTACAACCAGTTGCAGCTTGCCAATGTTAACAATGAAAGACGAATAGAGGCATACAAAGCTGAGAACAAGTAGTTAAGGGAAAGGGTGGACAAGTTGTCTGAAGATCACCCTAGATTGACTGGTACCTCAGGATCTGCATCGGGTTCAGGTCAAGAAGAGGACGAGGATGAGGATGAGGAGGAGGATGATAACGATGATGATGATAACGATGATGATGATGATAACGATGATGATGATGATGATAAGGATGATGATAATAGTGGTGATGATGGTGGTGATGCTGGTGGTGTTGATCCTGGAACCACAGGTGGTGGTGGCGGGTCATCATCAAGTGCACAAGAGAGGCAAGGCAAGAAAACACATGATAGACAGGGCAAGGATCCGAAGGCGGTTCATCTGCCCAGGGGGAGTCCATTGGTGATCAGATCAAGAGAATGCAAGACTACATTAAGCATGGGGTAGTTCCTCTAGACATTGCTGAGCCCTTAAGGAACTTATTTCTGTATGATGATGAGGGTAACCCGAGAACACTTCCCAAATTTCCTGAAGATCTAGAGGAGGGGAAGAATGCACCCGAACCTCTCCAAAGAAGACATGAAGCAAATCTATGGCTTGACACTCGGAGAATCTTCCTGTGCAGTCATACCCCTCCTCCAAAACTGAATTCTGATCATAATGATGTTGAGTTGGAAGAAGGAACCCGGGTGAAGACCCCTGAATACATTGTTGATAACACCTCCACCGGGATTCTTAATATAGATGATGATTTGATGAAGGAAGTAGAGGAGAAGTTGCAATCTGAGCCTACTCCTGTCCTTATGAGGTATTTTCCAGAACCGAACATATCATGAGACAGTGTTCTTAGTGGTACCCATCAGTGGAAGCACGTACAGTAAAGAAAGGTCTAGTGCAAGCTTCAGCCTTCAAGAAAAGACTGTCAAAGGTGTTCGGGAATGTGATTAGCTGGGCGTACATTGAACATGCCAAAATTTTCAGTATCAAGTGGCAAGAAGGGCTATTGTACTTCAACTACTACACAAAGATCAGGAGCCTTCTCTTTTGGTATGTTCGTGATCTTGTTCGTCTGCAGCAACCTCTTACTATGAAAAGTGCCCCGGATTTGAATGCTTCTTCAACATCTTGAAAAGATAGAGTTATGATGGTTGGAACACCTTCAAGCCTCAGTATCCAAAGTCCTACAAGACTAAGGAACTGCATCCCATCACCAAACAACCGATATGGCAGCATAAGATCAAGCATCCTAAATGCATGTCGAGGATACCGATTGCTCCTATAGAACAAGACTTCACACCAAAGTTCTGGTTCTGGCATTATGATTCTATTACGACGGAAGCAGTGATCGTACTCAACAACACTCTGAAGATGTGCAGGAAGATTAGGATCTGGGATCCTATGTAGCTGATAAATATGCCAGAGAAGGATGTTGAAACGTTGTTCCTGTATCCGATCCAGCACCTCCAGTCAGAAGCAGATCAAGAAGTCAAGTTTCAGCGCATGATCCGGTTCTACCATGTTACAAGATTCATGCTGGATGCGATTGGTCGAAGCTCACAAGGATCAGGACTTCGAAGAGTTGAAGATGATGCTGCAGCAGTTTGTTTTGTTTGTTTGTTTTGATGTTCGTTTAGAACGTTTGTATAGTTGTTTGCTGTGTTTGAAGTTTTATGTCTTTTGTAATCATACTAGCTAGGTCCAAGGGGGAGTCTGTTGGTATACTATGTCTCTAGCCTAGTATAGGTGATGTTTTGATGTTGTTACGGGTGCTTAGATGTGTTTACGTTTGATTATGGGTTGTTTGGTGCAACAGGCGACTATGACTGTAAAGGGGCGACTAACTTTTCTAGTCGCCTGGGTAACAAAGAGACTAGCTTGCTAGTCGCCCCTCGTAATCACCTGTGAAAGTCCCTAGTCGCCCCTTGGGCCTTGGATGACCAGGGGAAGTATAAATACTTCCAATCATTGCCCTAATCATTGCAGCTGTTACATCACACATTCTCCAAGCACCCTGTCCTAGGTTATCTAGTCTGTGATTGTTTTGTAGCACCCGAGCTGTGTTTTCAATACAATACAACCTTTTAACCGTATATTTGTGTGTGTTGCAATATCTCGTTTATCATTGTTTATTGTCTTTTTTTGTAGTCCGAACATTGTTTAGTGGATTCCGCACTCTAAACAGTAACAATGTGTTCCCGAGTTTACTAAACGGGAGAAAAGAAAAGAAAGGAAAGGAAAGACGTGTTCCCGAGTTTCATTAAAGGAAGGAAAAGAAAGGAAAACAAAATAAGGTGTGTTCCCGGGTTTCATTAAAGGAAGGAAAGAAAGGAAATGGAAGGAAAACTAGTAAAATTCTTTAGTTTCGTTTTCCTTCCAATTTGGAAGGAAAGGGAAGGAAAGAACATTTATCCTTTCTTTTCCTTTCCATTCCCTTCCTTCAATTCTTTTCCTTTCTTTTCCCTGTTTAAGTTAACTCGGGAACACAGCGTTAAAGCTCGTGATTGTCGGGTTGTCCGAAATCGATCCTACAATGTATGTGTGTCTCGATAGCGTTTGATGGTTGATTTGTATGTATTTTATCTTAGAAAACCTACAGGCTCATGAGCAAGGCGTTTTCCATGGCAGCTTTGTAGGGAAGGCCATACACCTGTAAGGGATCATGTTCATGAGCCTTGGCTATAAATCCATGCCTTAGTTTTCCATTTTGTAATGCTCATGAGCCTTGGCTATAAATACATGCCTTGGTTTTCCATTTTGTAACCTTTTTCTCATATTGAATACAAGTCGAATTGCTGCCAAAATTTCAGGTGAATCATTGTTTTGTGTTGTTTATCATCCTTTGTTAATCCTCATGCCTAAGAAATGCTCAGTTCTTTGTTCCGCTTTGAACACGCGTAATTAAATTCAGTGAAAGAGTTTGAACTTTTAGATGTTTTGGGACGAAAGTCACGAGACTCAATTTTTTTGAAATCGGTGGAGGCCGGACTCGAAATATACAAAATTTTCAGACAAATCAGAGAAATTTACATTACTTAGCCAAAATGCCCGGGGTCCTCAATAAGCTTTGCCCTTGATCTAATTGTTGGTTCAGATTCAAACGAGAAATCAGTCTTACAATTAGAAAGATGACAAGCATGTCTTCCTAAATATTTTGAAAGATCGGATGTTTAAAAATTAGAGGAAATCGAACATCGATAAACGTAGTAACATTCTAGAAATCGGTCATACAATTAGAAAGATGATAAACGTATGTTTTGCTTAACATTGTGTGAATACTACTTGTCTACTCGGTTACGATTTTATATATAATGTGCTGCATTTTTATCAAATTGCAATGACTCAGTATAGGGTTCGTGTAAAACCTTACATATTTTTTAATTAAAGTGGTTATGTGTGGAGTTATATAATCGAACATCTTCTATCTTTTAAACATGAAATTCCAGCTGTGATTACACCAAACCCTATTTTATAATGCACGTAGTCATTCTAGTTTGTCTACCATCGAAGAAATTTTCTTCGTTTTCTAAAATATTTGAATCCATTCAAACGATATTGAAAATTTCATATGCTTAAAAAAATCAAACGAGCTCGAGGGGGGACATATGTAGACCACATGCAGTAATTAATTGCTATCGATGATGGAGGGTGGTGATAATAAAAGAGAGGCTATTGTACATAGCATTTTTAACGTACAAAGCGTTAGAAGGATTCTCAACCATGGATTAGGGTTAAAAACTAGCGGTGACATGATCATAATATCTAAATATGATTAATGTTTAGTTAAATAGTCGAAGGGTAAACTAGACAAATTACAATAATCAATTAATTTTTTAATTAAATCGCCCCAAATCTCATTAATTCTTGAGAACGATTACATTTACAGACAATCGATTGATTTGCAATTCTCGTTTCATAACAAGCGATCAATCGATTTGCTCTGAAACATAATCTGTTTTTTAAACAAAAAAAAGAGCATGATACTAATGTTGAAAAAAAACTTCAAAATAAAAGAATAACCATCTAAACGTAAATGAATAAGATGAAATATATAAACGTGCGTTATCGTTGTAAAAAACTTTTATGAACGCATGTATGCTCTGTTTTTAGAGCTACAAAAAAAAACAGAGCATGGTTACTAAACAGAACTACAAAAAAAACTAAAAAACGCACTCATAAAAACAAAAAACGCACCCATAAAATCATAAAAGGCACCCATAAATCATATAACGCAACCATAAAAATCATAAAAACGCACCTTCATCTCTCAAAGGCAGAACAAACAAAATAAGCACTCAAAGACCTGCACCCATAACACGCACCCATAAAATCATAAATGCACCCATAAAATCATAAAACGCCCCCACAAAAAAGAAAAAAAAAAATCAAAAAAAACATGCTACCCTTGATCGTTATTTTTCTGTAATCACCCATAAAATCACTCATGGGATCAACACTCATTATAATCGTGAACAAACGTTATAAAAATGAATGAAAAAACAGAGCATCACATGATTATAGAGATTCAGGTTTGAATCAATAGCAGTTATGTTTAAATCTGCATAAAACATGATCAAAAGTTATGAAACTATTGTTAATTACTGTAATGTCGTATATTTCTTCAATCGAATATGATTACGTCGTAAAATAAATATTGCTATGTTTGATTCTGTATTTGAATCAGAGTTTGAAAGAACAAAATGTCTAAACTACTCATGTAATCAACCAGGA
>JAUTDX010006563.1:0-28301 GCA_030844895.1 Ambrosia x helenae
ATGAACACAAACGAACACAAAAAAGTGTTCATGAACGAAAAAACAAACACAAACGGACATATATGAATTCTTATAAAATCGATTTCACATACATATATTTACCTCATATAATTGTTTGGGTAAAATAAATAAAAGTAAAAGAATATCAAGACAAATTATAAAAATATGAACCATATTAATCTATCGAGCACAAAACAAACATAAACAAACGAACATAAAACAAACGAACATAAACGAACACGGTACCGAACGTTTCACAAACATAAACGAACGAACGGGCCTCTGTTCATGTTCGTTCGTTTAACTAAACGAACGAATTATTTTGTTCGTGTTCGTTCATTTATTAAACGAACGAACACAAACAAACTTCCCGCCGAACGGTTTCATGAACTGTTCGCTGAAAGTTCAGTTCGTTTGCAGCCCTACTCATTCATGTATTCCTAAGCAAATATTTTAGACAAAGTTTGGTTTTGTTTATTAACCAAAGTTAAATTAACCGAGTTGAAAACCGATAATCTAATCAAATAAACTGGCCAATTAACCGAGAGTCTAACCAAATAAAATGACAACCATGAGAAAGAAAAAAAAACAAACCAAATTTGGTTTTGATTGAGAATAATAATCAAACTAGATCGAATCATATACTTTTCAAAGTGTCCGTGTCCCATGTCCCATGTCCCATCGATCAAACTCTCTACTAGTGTATACATACATATCTGCCTATCTGGGACTTGATACAATTTTCTTTCCTCACCACCATTACCCAATACCATAGACAAACTCCATGACTCGCTCCTTCTCCAAATACTGAGTCAACTCGACGACTCGGCCGACGTAGCTCGGTGCCGAGTCGCATATAAACCTTTCAACACTGTGTTTCCAGACCTCCGATCAATTAACCTTCAATGCTCGAAGACATGGTACACCGATTCAATGTCTAGGGTTTCAAAATCTAAATCTTTCATGTCAGTTTTTCTTGATATTATTTCGAAATTGGATACTGTCGAATCGGTGTCGATCATCCATGAGGATCCGTACTCTGTCATGTTACCTGGTCTTGAAGGCGATGATTTAAACCCTCCAAAATAGGTTTGTGCAGGAGTGGGTGCCTATGGTTTCCAAATCCCTGCAAATCGCTTTGCTTATCTGGTTTTCCCTATTCATTTGTTGTGCAGCTCATTTCTAAGCATTGTAAGTTCTAGACTTCTAGTAATGTATATTCGGTCCACATAATAACTGTTAACGGAATTTGAACAAAAGTGGGTACCAAATATAATGGTACGATACAGGCATTGGTATTTGGGAACAATACCTGTTTTTGGAACTTGGTACCATTTTGTTATTTTTATTTTTTGGCACTCTGCGGGTACCAAGTACATAAGGTAAAATCTGTACAACTAGTATCAATATGATATGGGTACCGTAAAATCAATATGAATACCGTAAATAGTTAAATACCATAATACGAGGTAAAGCAATATCGAATTCATTAGTAATTTAGTATATAAAAATTCAGTACTGTTCAGGGGCGGACATAGTATAGAAGAAGGGGTTGCGGACGTTGCGGCTCAACTTCGCGCGCTTAGTGGAAAATTAGTGGAAAATTTGTTTTTTTTTTTTTACGAAATTTGGAAAACGTTGCTACTAAAATGAAAAAAATGAAAACGTTACTACTGATTTTATGGCCTAGATCCGCCACTGGTACTGTTACCATTTTTATTTGTACCGTACCGAGACCAAAATCAATAAAACTAAGTACAAATACCTATACCCAAAATAAGTGCGGGTAAGGTATGGGTAGTTGGGAAAAAATGGTTCATCCCTACCGAGAATACCATGTCATATATATCGATATGGTATGTACAGTAACCGTTTTGTCACCACTTTGTTTATTTTTTATTATTATTTTTTAGCACTAGTAATAATAGTAGGAATACCAAATAGGTAAAAGAGATACAATACTAATACCATAATATTACAGAAAAAGTACCCGTAAATACCGAATACATGTACTAATACTGAAATACTAATAACTTGCTACCGATACATGTACTGAATAGGTAAAATGGGTACGAGTATGGGTATTTGGGAAAGAACCATCCCTATTGTGTTCATTTTTTGGTGAAATAATAAGTTCATTGTCATTTGTCAACATAAAAAATTTCTAGGTAATCTGTGATTATGAGAATTTGAACCCTAGTAAACAGTAAAAAAAAAATTATAGTCTTGGTAATGTAGTATGTTGTTTCGATTGGATTCGAAATTGATTTTCGTTTTGGTCAACTAGAAACTAAGAGATTTTATTACATGCTAATATAAACTAAACTAATTCCAAATTGGATGTTACTTGTTATTAATATTACTCTCTCCGTCCCATTATAAGTGTCTTAGTTTGAAAAACACAAAGTTTTAGGCACATTAAATGATTGCTTTTTTTGCTTGCCAAATGACAATAATACCCTTGTCATATGTGGGTCCATCATATTCTTTGTTTATTTTAATTGTGTTTTAAGGGTAAATTTGGAAGTTAGCTAATAATTTTTTAAAAGTGGACACATGAAAATGGGACAAATAAAAAAGGAAATATGGACACTTCTAATGGGACGGAGGGAGTAAAAAAAAAATCCAAATCTTTAATATCACAAAAGTTTGAATAACCTGAAGTTTGTTGCATAGTGTGGCCAATTGGATGTTATTTGTTATTCTTAAAAGTTTGATTGTTTTAGTTGGGCTTAAAGCATTCATTCTGCTTCCTTTGATGCTGCAGGTCATAATCTTGTTAACTTACACCTCACGTATGCGTGGTTGTCGGTGGTAACTATGAATCCAATGCCAATGTTAACAAGTTTGACACTTGAATACACAGATTTAGAAGACATACACCTAAACGAGTTAAATAAGGGTTTCCCTAATCTTCAGCATCTTGACTTGATAGGTGTTAGAGGACTTGAGAATCCTAAGATCCACCTTCTCAACCTCCGAACCTGCCATTGGGCTGAACATCATCATCATCCGCAATCTTCATTGACTCTAATCACTCCAAACCTCACCACGCTTGTAAATTGAATGTGTTATCCCGCTGAAATTCATGTTGAAGCTCCCATGTTGTCTGAGTTTCAATTTAGCATTAATACCATTAAACACGCAGGCGCATTGACTGTCAAAAGTTTGAGAATTTGAAAACAGTTTGCTGGACTCTTTATGTATTGGTTCCTTACTTTCAGAATTCCCAATCACAAAGACGGCTGAAACTCTGTCATTGGATTCAGAAAACGAGGACCCAACAGACGCCACAGATTCAAAGTTTACCATAGGGAAGGTGCTCAGGGTTTTTCCCAACCTGAGTTCTCTGTGTATTTATTCTGGTGCTTGGTCGGAATTAGAAGCTTGCTTGAACTCAGAAGATCGGGAATCTTCGGATGGGAAGAAAGGATTGAAAACGATATGTGCTTATTTGAAGTTAGTTGACCCGTCGGTGACTTTTCTCATCTGTTTCTCATGTGTTAGATCAATGCGTTGGCCTGTCAGAGGTGTCATTGCTCATCCATGTTGATGTTGCTGATACTGAATCTAAAAATTTTATGTCTAAGTGCATGGCTCGTTGGCCCGGGCTGAAGTGGAAATGGGAAGATGGAGTGACGATATGGAAGAATCTTGGATAAAGATGGTATGTCTAGTTAAACTCCGCAATGCATCTAAGAAACGCGTTCGTGATGAGGTAATCTCGATCATATCATACTGATGCAGAGTTTTAACATTTTTAATTTTACACTATAGGCACATGTGTTTATATGAATTGTAACGTATCGGCTCTAAATATTAGACTTATGAGCTGTGTATCAAGTTTGAACATTTCATTTACTATTATTGTGTTTTAACTTTTCAAGTTTCAACATTTCAAAGTTAGATTGTCAAATAAGAACTTTTGGAATGTATGCCAAAATAATAAAAGAAAACTATGCAAGAGTATCGTAATGTAAGAAACCAAGAATTGCTGACTCACCCAAAGCTTCCAAGTATAGCTTGAATGTGTAATTACAGTTTTATATGCTCATGATTGGGTAAGTTTCAACATACTTTTTGGCCTTTCGCTGTACACGTACGAGAGACATATTTGATTTTGTTTTTGTGAGTAGAGAATAATGTGGTAACCTTCTTTTGATAGCCATAGACTAAAGTTTTTTGTAAGCCTTACTTAACGAGCAGGTCAAGTTGGCGACGGGTAAAACAAGTTCGGGTCAAACTAGGTTCAGGTCAAAACAGGTTCTGAGATAAATGATTCCGGGTCAAAACAAGGCGTTATTATAAGGTATCATTTTGGGTTCAGGTCAAAACAGTTTCCTGCCAAAATGAACTCCAGTTGAGATGAGTTATTTTAGAGTATGTATCGAAACAAATATACACTCGTTACTCGTTAACTTGTCTCGTTATTTGACCTTGTCAACTAATTTGACTGCCTCTGATTCAATCTGTTCTAGTTACAACTAATGTGTTCGTGCATGACATCAACAATTAGATGCAATTTCTTTTATATCATATTTATCGGTCCACCAGTCTTCATATAATGTACTAATTATTTCAGATATCAAATTTGTATAACATCGTAATATTAGTTCTTAGGTAATTAAGAAAAACATACGAGTTCATGTTTGAGCAAATTAAAGGCTGACATTCTTTACATTGTTTCATCTTTTAGTTTTTATACTTTAGTTTATTGATTGTATATATGCTCTGTCCAAATTCTTATATGATGTTCTGTATCGAGCATACGTTACCAAGGAATGCAAACAGGGATATTATCATATTTTAACTCGAAGGCAGTTACACTATTTTTTAAATTTATTAAAGTAAAACTATACAAAAGTGGTGGCAAAGGTTGCTGCCTGGTTGTGGCTACTGCGGCTGTATCAACGATGAGTAGGAGGTGTTAGACACACAATGGTCGTGGATGGTGCTAACCCATTAGACCCATTTAAGAAAACAAATTTTATAAGAGTGACCCGTTTCAACATGTTAGATTGGACCTAAATTGGCATGTTATCTGATGAAGTTATTCCGATGAACCCATATACAATATTATTTGTATGGCTAAATCAACTTATTCTTTGCAGAATGAGTGTAATTCCCTAATTTTTTGATTCATTAAAGTTTATTTATCTTTGGTTAGATACCTGGTTATAAAAGGCACACAGGGGCAGCCCAATTGTTTGGCAAGGGATTTAGACTCCTTTTAAGGTCTTCCTTTATCTGAATTCTTTAAATATCTAGGACACACAACCTTTTATTAATGTTGTCATGTAAACTTTTTAGTTTGAACATTTCAAAGTTAGATCCTGTCAAAATGGGCATTTCTTAAGTGCATGCAAAAACTATATTATCTGACATGTTTATGATTATAAAAGTTAAAAAATATATCGTATTCTATTAGACCTGTTTAACTCGTTTAATTAAGCGATATTCGATTGACCCGCTAACTAGGCAATCTGTTAACCGGTTTAAATTAGAATAAAAAAATAAACGAAAAATGGAAATAAATAATCCCAACTATTGACTATTGGCCAATAACAGTCCCAACTACGAAAATCACAAATATTGGTCCCAACTTTCGACATATTGGAAACCAATGGACCCAAACTAACGGAGGCTAACTCCGTTAGTGTGATGCTGACCGTGGCATGCTTAGGTGGCAAAATGATCCTACGTAGCATCCAACGTGGCATCCTACGTGGCATGCCACGTCAGCATCACACTAACGGAGACTAACTCCGTTAGTTTGGGTCCGTTGGTTTCCAATATGTCGAAAGTTGGGACCAATATTGATGATTTTCGTAGTTGAGACTATTATTGGCCAATAGTTAATAGTTGAGATTATTTATTTCCATTTTTCCAAAAATAAACATGTCTTATGTCAATGCATTAACCAATTTACGACCAGTTAAACCCATATGTACAACTTGCCGATCAATTTACAACTTGATTACAACTCATGCATAGCTTGTCAACCCTTAACAAAATGTTTTTTTTTTTCCGAAAAGGCAAACTTTTTCAAAAAACCCTTAATTTTATCTTTTCGTTGCGTTTGCAAGGATTTGATCCCACAACCTCAAATTTATAAGGGTGGATACTATACACTAGACCAATAGGCCATGGTTAACCCTTTACAACAGGTTAATGATTTACATATTCGTATTCAAGTTGGCCGATTTTTCAGTGTGGCTGTGTTTGGATCCATTTTTATGAAACAAATATATACGTCATGTTCACTTCATCAACTTAACTACAACAATGGTATTTAAGTTTGCCTTAACTATACCTTCTAAGGCTGCTGGGTGTGGAGGCGGGAGAAGAGCCCTCCACGTAGGAAAACTTGTCGTGGGGGCAAATATCAAGAAATGAGACATGGGAGGGGTGGTGTTTGGGACATGAGAGACAGAGACATGGTCATCCCATTGGTCCATTCATTAAAAAATTAATTAAGAAAGGGGAGCATTGGTCCTTCTCATATGTCTCGAGAGAGACATTAGAGACGGAGACATGGGAGGGGGCGGTGTGCTCCATCCGAGACACGGGGAACATGCAATCTTATTGGCCGTCCCTTATGTCTCACGTCTCCACACCAATTAGTCTAACATCTAAATTTGCCTAATGTTTTTATTAGTTGTCGAAGGTTAAGCAGATCATTATCTTCCTCATTTCCATCTCCCAACGCTAGGAAGAAATCTTTCGCGCGCTTATTTATTTAGTTTTTTAGTCAGTGAGAAAAGCTAGGAATATAGGTTGTTCGACAAAACTAAGTTTCTGGTTCCAAAATCCAAATGTTATCAAGCAATTTCTTGCATATCTTCAAACACTATGAAGAAATTCTTCCATGCGCTTAAATATTCAGTTTTTTATGTGGAAAGCTAGGAATGATACAGAGTTCAACAAATGGTTCCAAATATTATCGAGGAAATCAAATCGAACATGTTCTTGTGGATTAAACATAGATCAATGGATGGATCTACAGTCTCTTAAGTTTGTCCAATTGGTGGTCTTCTCCCAATGTATGCTTCTAGCGTTTATGTATCCTATGTGATTCATATTTTCTTTCATGCTATTGTACTCTGTTTTGCTCAACTTCCCACTAACTTGTTTTATATAAAATGGTTGTTAAAAAAAAATCCAAATTTGCCTACATTTGGACTCGCTTTTGTATTTAGGCCGAAAAGACTAGCCAAAACGTGTGTACATCATAATTAATCTCTATTTGTATAGTTGTACATACAAAAATTAAAAGCAAGTCAAGTCTTATTTTTTACAACTGTATATAAAACTTGTATAGAGGTAACGAAAGGCGAGTCTTGCGCTTTATATTATTAAACTCTGCATATTTGTGTGATCTTTGGTTGTGTTAGTTGTAAGGTTGTATTGGTTGGAATATAAGATAAATTATAGATATGTGCAGATGTATATGTATATGTGCACCTTGCGTACGTGATACATACGCTTTCGACGAAGGAAACAAGTTAGAAATTGAATAAATACATAAGCATTCTTTATGCCAAAGATTGATCTGAAATGGTAAAATAATAAGTAGGGTAATAAGTTGTTAACAAAAAGTTACAACGTACACAAACAAAGATTTTATGATGATGATGAGAGCATTTGAAACATCCATCAAAACAATTCAAGAAACACAAGTATCACACTAAATCATGAGTAGTAGTAACACCACCAAAATATTGATCAATCTTGATATACTATCACACCTTATCATTTTACCTGCAAATGTTTACGGATTATGCTCATTAGCTGCATCGAACAATTGCAACAACTATAATGCGTAAAGTTTCTTGTTTGCAAACGATTCTTTCCAAAATTAAAATTAAAAACACAAAAAACAAGTGACTGTAATTGACAAAACCAGGGTCAAACAGTTTTAAGAAGTTTTTTTGACCTGTTTTTTACTTGCAAAATCTTATTTACTTAATAATATATCATTTCAGACTACAAAATACAATTGCAGTCTTCATATTTTGTTAATCCAGATGAAATATAAACTAGTGCTGCATTTTGTTCCGAATTAGTTATAAATATAAAGTTTAATTTTTGAACTACCTATGATGTTATCCAATTTTTTAAACAGCCAAGACACCTGCTTTGATGAGTGGTCCAGTTATTGAAACATTGTTCAAAAGTTTGTTTTTGGGTACAACATATATACACAATGGAGGGTTTATTCAATAAAACTATTTAAAAGGTACTCTTGGGCATCTTTCGACCCGTTCGACCCATTTCCTTTTAAGCTAATACTTTGTTTATCCATTTGACACGTTAAAGAAAAAGATGACAATGAGTAACATTAGTGCAAGCAATTGAATGAAAAGTTGGTGAAGAAATTAAATATGGAACGTACCAAGCAAATTAAAAACCCTGATCAAGGAGGTAGTCACCAAGCCTTTCAACGATCATGTTACATTGGCCTGGAGCCATGGGTTCATCGTAGATGCCAATGATTATAGCCATTCCGGTCTTCTTAACCGTAACACCTCCAGCTCCCTATTGAAAAAAACAATAAAAGTTACAACATAACAGACTAGTTACTTGATTAGAGTAATCCTAAATGAACCCCTGATCAGTTCAGACCCACAAACACTTTTACTATCTCTAATTAAGTTAATAATCATTATCACAAAAACAGTATCCGTTAGACAACTACATATATAAACGAAATGATTTAGAAGGTTGAATGCATCAAGCGATAAGACTTTGAGCCAGTTTCAACCCATTTGACCCTTCACCTTTTAACTATTTTTTATCAACCCATTGAAATATAACATAACAAGACCATAAGTAAATGGGTCAAAATTGGCACTTCTACTATGCATAAAGTCAAAAACATAAAATACACCTAGGGCGCTATTTACACGATTCATCATCATCATACTCAGTTAATCCCACCTATAGCACAGCTAAGGAAGGGTCTGAGGAGGGTAAGATGTAGACAGCCTTACCTCTACCCCTAAGAATAGAGAGGCTGCTTCCAGTGAGACCCCCCGGCTCGATGTGGTTTGGTATCAAGCCTTGGACATAAAGCACAGAACACTTAGCAATCGGGACAAACCCGATCGGTGCATGTACTCCTTTGTCTTTTGGCTATCAACGCTACCACCTTATGCATGATTAATCGTCCGTCGTTTTTAACGTTAGTTTCACGAAATTAGTAAAATAACGTTAAAACTAGTGCAACTTTACTTTTGCCCCCCGAGGGCCACACATATATGCATTATATGCGCACACCGTAAGTGGGTCAAATTTTACACGATTAAAACAAACAAAACAATTCAAAATATGAAATACATAAAAAAAACTGCAAACAATTAACTTTTCCAAATCATTTATGAAACGAATATGCTAAAGTAACAACCACATATGGCATCGTAACACACATTAATGTCCATTGTTGAACCATGATCAGTTTGCTGAAAGTGTAGTATTTTTACATCATCTTATAAACCATGACAGTTCATTACTCTGATAAGATACCAGCACAAATGTAGAAGTTATACTAATGTCTATTACCAGAGCAAGAACAGGGTAACCCAGTTACCTTTTTGCCTCGGATAACAGCTCCTGCCTCGCCTTGAATCACCATATACTTGGTCCCACCAAGGTGTAAGCCAGTTGGAGCCAGTGTTCCCGGCTCATTGAAGTCATTAATGATGGCGGTTATTTCCTCAGGCTTAACCTGCCACATCAGCCAAATCGATTGATGTTATTTCAACAAAGTGCCACGGGCATAAATAAGCTTATAAACTGCAAATTTAAGTGTCAACACTTGTTTAACAATGGACAATGGTGATTGGTAATTGATGGACAAGATATGTAGAAATACGTCCTCAAAGCATTAACTGATATACCAAGAGACAAATTTTCTTTCTTTTTGCTATTTTCTAAAGCTTTTAACTTGACTAATAAGCCACATATATAAACGCTCCGCTTTAGCTTCCTTCACATTTCTCGCGTTTCAAGTTGACACACTCAACAAGGAGTTAGTGAGATCTAACTCAAACCTTTGTTTTAAAAGACGTGGCTGAGGCACAAGAAAATGCATCATGGGATTGAGGCGGCACCTCATGAACTTTCGGGTCAAAACTAGGGTAAAGCTAATATGTTAAAACAACCAAAAGGATGAAGAAAATGTTGTTATGTATAACATATGAGAGATTTGTAAATAAAGTTTGTGGTTGTACACATAGCAACGCCTTGTGTAAGTGATGCGCGCGCCTCATGCTTTATTAATCAAGCTTCAAACTGGTTATTGAAAACTGATGTTTACTTGGGTTTCAGTAATAAGCAATCCCAAATAATCAAAACTGCTTACTGTATGTCGAATCGAAATAAACTGATAAAACAGGATATATATTATATTATAGATCCGGCTGAATAAGTTGTTCACAGTTGTATCAAAAGCAATTGTATTGTAATGTTTTTTATGTTTTATTTTTTTTCATTCAAACTTACTCAGATCTGCAACCTTTAAAACCTTCACAAAATCAAATCATATAACAATAATAATAATATCATAAAATCAAATAATAAAATCAAGTTTCTATTACTAAACAAAATCAAATCAACTAATCAAAACAAGCAGATCTAACATAAAACGTAACTGGGTATTATAAAAACGATGAAAAGAAAGTTAGACCTGAGGGAAATTGGAGGATTGAGCCCAAACAGTGCCGTCATGACCGATGATGGCGGCAGCAGTCAGATGGTTGCCTTCGATCTCGCACATCAAGTGGTCATCCACGTACGCTTGCCACGACATCTTATTCGATTATTAATTGAATTATTATTAAGAGAGTTTGATTGATTGATTGATTGATATATAGTAGAAAGTTGATGTAAAGATTGGTTGGGTTGATTGATTGTTGCTGATGAATGTGGTTGGAGAAGAGAAGACGGAGATAAATGATACATATAGCGTTGAAAATAACCAAAGATGTGGTGTGCACTTATTATTATTATTATTATTTTAAATATAATATCCAATCATGTAACGCTTTATTACCACTAATAGTCTTAATTATCTTGTATTTGATTAGCATTCATTAATTCGTTTCATTTCATTTCATGTATATCCCCTTCTTTTTTTAAATGGTTAGACTAATGTGTTATTTGTTTTTTTCTGTAGAAAAATGTCTGCAGTCTATAAACCACATTTGCAGGATATGAGGTGGAACAAATGTCTGCAGTTTGCAAAAAAAAAAATACTGTTTGTTTGTTAACGTCTGTAGGCTGCTGAAATAAACTAAAATTTAAATAAACTGATTTTTACAGCAGTCTGGTGGTAGACGGTGGTGGTGATGGATCGTGGTGGTGGTGGGTGGTTGTGGTGGTGGACCATGGTAGTGGTAGGTGGTTGTGGTGGACGGTTGTGATGGGTGGTGGTGGTGGTGGACGGTGGTGGTTGTGGTCGGTGGTGGTGGTGGACAGTGTGGTGGTGGTGGGTGGTGGACTGTGGTGGTGGTGATGATGGACGGTGGTGGTGGTGGTAGTGGGTGAGGAAAAGAGAAGAGGATAAGACCTTTGAAGACATTAGAAAACCTTGAAACAAGTCTGCACCAAGAAAAGGTCAGGAAGATCTTTTTGAGTGAAAGGTCTTTCAAAAAACAAACAACATGCAGACCCTAACCGTTTTGCGCGCGTCTACGCGGCGCGAACAAAAGAGGTCAGAAGTGCTTCTGAGCAAAAAACAAACAACCCCTAAGTGTTGTGGCTCACCTTTATCCCACACTTTATCCTATCAAAAAAAAGACAAGTAATCGCTGACGTGGCACTAGCTTAAGTGTGACTCTTGCTCACTTGATCCTGTTGTGGCTCACCTTGAGCGATAGCTTTATCATGTTTTTTTTTTTGTATTTTTTATGTTTTTTAATTTTTTTTATAACACTACACATTGCATAAATATTAAAATAAACGTTACATAAATATTAAAAACCATAAAATAACATCAAACCATAAACATCACATAAATATTTAAAAACATAAATAAATATAAGAAACGCGACTATTGTTGAAATCATGCTCTCATAGTTCTCCAAACTGCAACACTCGGGTAGTTATCATTGTGCATGACACGGTATTGGTTACGAGCCTCTTCAACCGTCTCGTCTTCGTTTAAACTCGGATTGTCGTTCAACGCACTCACGAAGAATCGATCAAATATTGCGCACTTCTTCAGTAAAGAGACATACTTTCCATATATCGCGTCAGTTGAACGAAAGTTGTCACCCATTTGTTCATGGAACCTTGTCACAACCGCGTTCCAAAAAGTCTCCGTTCACTCAATTCATCCTTGTTCTTGTATAGCAATATAACTGTTGACCAACGCGAGTTCTTCCTCTACGTTCTAGGTTCGTGGTGGCTCACGGTTTTGTGGGGGCGGGATTGGATTTGGGTTTTGGTAATGGTTTTGGTTTGGCATTTGGGATCGAATTGAAGATGGAAAAAAATTTGTGAGAAAATATAGTGTTTCATACATACATACATACATATATATACACACACAGTTATAAAAGTTGACCGTTGGCAGCCAGCCAACAGCTATTTTTTTTAAAATGGCCTCGCTAGCTCACGCAAGCTAGCTCGCTTGGCCTCGCTTGTGGTAACGGTCACTTAGGTGTGTTATGGGCGAATGATCCACATGGACAAGGTTGTGGCTCGCGGCAGGTTGCTCGCGGGCCACAACAGACATTCTTAGTGCAACTGGTTTCCAAGACGCTCGCTACCTCCTTCAAGGTGAGCAGTGGCTCTTAAACCGTTTCCAAGTTCGAATCCTTCAAAGTGATGCTTACTCCCATGAGAATCCGGTTATAAACCGAATTCGTGGATCGATTAAGAGAAAACAACTCAGTTTCAGACGGAAGATTCGAGACGAGACAGAAATATACGATAACAAAGTCATCACAGATTTGTATTGCATCAGAAACGGTTACAGACACTGTCATCAGTAGGGTAAACATCTATCTCGGGGCCGGGGGAGGTCGGGCATAACCTCCCCCTTGAGATCATTCAAAGCACAAACTCAAAATCTTAAATGAAAACCAACACATGAGATTGCTATTTATAGTCCAAAACATAAGCCACATTCGCCCCTATGAGGAGGTCGAACCTGCAGGTTCGACCCTCATAACGGTTCGAATGAACAACTATGTTTTGGTCTATATTAACAAATGCATCAGATCCATAAAATGCCCTTATGGATCACCACAATCTCATGTAATACAATACAAGACTCAACCCTTGTCTATTCGACAGTGACGTCCACATAAAGTGCATCAACAATATTTACTATTCTTAGTTATAAATTAATTTTGCATGATGCGATGGGAACATAACCATATCTACGGGTATTATTAGTTTGATTCAATTCGATTATTAACCTCAAAAAAACTGATGGCATCGGATAATCTATCTTATTTACCAATCTGTTAATTGGTTCGGTTTATTGATTAGATTGTCGGTTTTTAGTTCGGTTAAGTTAATAACTGAAGGGATAGGTTGCCTAATCCCAGCGCGGATGACATCCCTATCCCAAAACTTTTCTATAAAATCCGCGCAGAGCCAAATAGCGCAGAGGAAAACATTACACTAACAAACTCCCTAAGTCCGGGATCCAGGGCTGCGCGTGGAAGTTCATCCACGCGCAAGGTGACTTCATCTATATGACGTCACCATCACAAGAGAATCTCCACGCGCTCATATACGCGTGGCATATTCGACCAGTGTCAACTTTTGGTACGAGGTACGGACGATCAAGAATGAAGAAGATCGGGTCAGATCTGGGCGCCTCCTGTGCCAACCAAAGAGCAACACGTGTCAGTAGTGATCCAACGACTACTGACAGAGGAACAGTGACTTGACAGCTCCCATGCTGCCACCATGCTTACATAGTACAGAGTACTGTACAAGCATGTCTGCTGCCAGACGTCGCATCAGACGTCAGGGCCCCCTAATTTTGATTTATCCTTTCTTGCTTCAGAGTAGGGTTGGATCTTCTTCTTCATGAACGAGAAGGGATACTTGCTCGTTTTATCTTTCTTCTTGTCTTTCCATTTTGTGCATTCATACGATAAGTGACCATAGTTACCACATTCGAAGCATCTGAATTTGCTTTTGTCCTTGTTTCCTTGACTCATATTTCTCTCATACTCTTTCCTTTCTTCGCTAAAGTTTCTTCCTTGTCCGTTGTTAAAGATTCTTCCACGACCTCTACCACGGTTATGATTACCACGTCCTCTACCATAGTGCAAATTTCCAGAATGATAATTACTTGAGCTTGCCATTAGGATTTCGTTTGATGATTTTCCTCTGGTTCTTCTAGACTTTTGAGGCGTTCCTCAAATGCTGTATTCTCCCCACTGCTTCTTCAAATGCCATTATGTCTATCTCTGAATATTGCTCAATAGTTGCTACAATAGGTAGGAACTTCTTTTGAACTGAGTTAAGTAGTTTTCTCGCTATTGCTTTGTCTTTATCATAGATAAAGAAACCACCCCTCAGGGCCTAACCTTTGCACCATTCTCTGATGGCCATGACAATGGCAAAGAACCAACCACCACCCTGCAGCAGTTCATCTCAGATTTCGCTACAAATGGTGCACATTCCGTCGCACAAACCATCACTTCTCCTATGGCTGCAGATCAGCCGTTTCATCACTTGGTATACACCAGTGCATACCTTGGGCTGCAAAAGTGGCCCATGCCTACAAACTTAAATCCAGTCTCCTCTAGTGCCAACCAGCCACTGTTTTGATTATTTATTATTACTATTTCAATGGTTATCAAGACTTAATATCCAATAACAAGAATAACTCATCTTTTCTGATCAAGTTACCTGGACTGCCACCACTAACCATGGATGATCTGCCTTCGTTTCTCTCGCCTTATAGACTAAAGGAACACGACTTTATGATGCAAGTTCTGAAGATCATGTTGATGCACTCAAAATAGCTCCAAGAATACATGTTGCTAGTTTTTAGGAGCTAGAAGTTGAATCCATCAAAGCGATCGAAGCAACTTGAGTTCCTTCCGATTGGACCCTTGATCCGATCGGATGGAAAGGAAAAGGACGAATGCATACGTTGGTTAGATACAAAACCGGAAGCATCAGTCGTATATGTTGCATTTGGATCGCAGGCGATTTTATCGATGGAACAAGTGGAGGAGATAGCGATCGGGTTGCTAGCGAGTGGCCGGCCATTTCTGTGGGTGATACGAGATAGTGAGCAAGCAGGAAAACTACGCAAAAGAGAGCAACTGCAAAAACAAGGGATGATTGTGAAGTGGTGTTCTCAGTGGCTGTGTTGAACCACCAATCAATTGGGTGTTTCATGACACATGGTGGGTGGAATTCTACGATAGAAGCGTTGGTAGCTGGTGTTCCAGCAGTGGTGTTTCCACAATGGGCAGATCAGCCAACGAACGCGAAGATGATTGAAGATGAGTGGAAAACAGGAGTGAGGGTGCAGAGGAGGCAGGGAGATGGGGTAGTGGAAGGGAAGGAGATTGACAGGTGTGTCAAAATGGTGATGGCCGGAGATGACGGTGGTGACATGAGGAGAAATGCATATAAATGGCGGGATTTGGCAACCGAAGCTCTCAACACTAACGGATCCTCCACCGTCAACCTCCAAGCTTTCTTGGACGATGCTTGAAATCACAAATAAGAATAAAAAAAGTATACAAACTTTAAAACAGGATTATGAACAAGTTGGTAGCAATCTCTAAACATTAATAAAATGATCATCTGATGTAGATTGTTACAACCACAATAATCGTCTTGAACACCTGTGTAACGTATGCATAAGACAAGTATATAACCTCAAGAATCACTATAGCATCTATAAATTTATATATTACATCAAAAGTTGGGTAGAATCTATAATTTTCTTTTTCTCCTCTATCATTTTGTCAACCTTTCTGTTAGCCTGCGCGGGGAGTTTGCAGGAGGGGTTCGTGAAGGCAAAGTTTCTGATCTTACTAGAAAATTTGCTTGATTTTGATCGGCAAAACAATATAAAGACTCCACACATTCTTCTAAAGCAGACGCGGGTCGAACTGGCATAAATCCAGCAGCTCTGCATATTCGACTATCAAATGGTACATGTAATCATATATCCTATCAATGTTTAGACTTCCCATAAAATCCTGCACTGATTTTCCTACTGCTTCTGCCTGTGGAAAATGAAAATGACCATCCTGAGCAAAGTAAAAACACCAAACAGGGGACGTTTTGATCTCGTTTTTGAAAGTGATTAATCGGTTATGTGATATTGAAGAGTTTGGATAATTAACTGTAATGAAAGTGGTTAATCAGTTAGCTAGATATATGAAAACTCACTTGGGCCGGATGTGCATTTCCCCACTCGACTGCAGTTTTAATGATGGACATATGTTTTCGGGAGAGATGGGTAAGTAATCGTTCTTTGGGAAAAGGCCCCGGCTGAAGAAATCATCATATTTTGGGTTTATGATAAGAGGAACACAACCGCATGACAGGATATATTTTAAGCTTACAGACCAAGCATACCCCTCCGCATATATTTTATACCTACAATATAATAATTTAGAATCAAATAACAACGTGAACATTATGATGCTGGATGTGTTTTGCAATTGAAGTATTAATCAGATATTTTTCTGGTTGTGAGGGTATTTATTTGTTGAGGTTGTATAATTATTTTGGGAATTAGAAAAAAGATATGCAAATTTTGGAAGACAAGTAAATGTGTTGCAAATCAGTATCGTTGATTTTAACTTACCGGTGATTGCATTGGGCTGATAGTTTTGACTGCTTAAATCCATCTCGTATTTCCTGTGTCCAATTCTGCAACACAATTTTAAATGCGAAAGAAAGCTTAACGCAGATATAATTTTAAAAAGAAGTAAATTCATATTTAACTGTGAGAAAATTGTACCTGACGCATGATTAACGCACCCCATTGTGCCGTATCATTACACTGGAGCAGTGCCTCTCTAATTGGAGAACTAACATCCGGGTTCCCTTTCCAATACGCATACGATACTTTTTCTTCCAACCTTGCTTCTGTGAACCTTCTTTAATGCTTTTAAACTCTTCTTCCCATGGTCCAAGATTAACTTCTGGCCTAGTAAACATGTTCAATGTAGTACTTCTTGGGGGGAAAAGTCACCCAAAACATCATATAGATCGTTATGAATTAAATAATCATCATCTAAATAATCACTTTGAACCAAAAGCATAACATACAAGTGCTATCTATACATGAACATTAACCAATTCTTGCAAACATAATGAAAACAAGATGTTAACTTTTAGTCTTTTACTACAATCATCTACTATCAAAAGTCTAAATTGCTTGGCATAGATGCTACAAATACATGCAAGTTACCAAGAAACATAACAACACCACCTACTATTGTAATCGAGTAAATCCCACTAATAGCAAGTTGTGCTTGTTGGTAGGGTCTAGGTAGGGTTGGATGTAGCCTGTAGGCAAACTATACCTCCACCCTGGGAATAGACAAGCTGCTTCCACAGAGACTCCGGCTCCAAAAACCAACAGCTGATGAACAAACATAACTAAAAATATAGAGATAGCAAGCTACCAATAACATAAGAAGTGGTGGAAGATAAACACAGTAAAATAGAAACAAATATAACATCACAAAACAACATATATATATATATATATATATATATATATACAATAAGACAATCGCATACGAAGTCCACATAACATGTGCAAGAAAATCTAATAAACATGTATGATTTTAAATTTAAGTTGCTAGTAAAAAGGATTCAAGATTCCTACCATCCCCAAAAAGACCAATCCGGAAACGGGATATCGTAATGATCAGGCGTGGTACAATATCGAAAAATAGGCAAGGGTTTAACCACCTGCCTGTCGATAATAGGCTTATCCATGCAATCAAACATCATATCAACATCCGGGATTCTACCCGGTACCTCTTAAGAAGCTGCAAAAGCCCCCAAATAGTAAACATCGCTCGACTCTGCACACAATCATAATAATACTCTACATACAACTTCCCACCAATAATCACAACCCGAAAAGAAGCAACCTTCTTCACTTCCATCAAAAGATCATAAGAAATGCGGGTTTCATACCACGGCTCAAGATCATGATGAATCCACCTATAAAAACTAGGACAACTATCTGCTTTACTAGTGAATGGCAATTTCTCATTAAGTGACCTGACCCCACATGAAAAATAAGAGCATTGTATGATTTTGGAAGCTCTAGCGATCTTTGTTTCGTTGTTAAACTCTTTGGGAGGGAATTCGTGCCAAGGGGTTGGTTTTAAGTTGTGCCCAATGATGGTTTTTGTCTGTGTTGCCAAGTTGTCCACCTGTTGTTCGACAAAATGCCACAATGTAACAAAAGATTAAAAAAACATTTCAAACACAGAAATTTTATATAAATTTCAAAAGGGTATACTTCAAGGGTAATGGTTTTGGTCAGTGTTGACAAGTTGTCCACCTATTGTTCAACGAAATGCCCCAATGAAACAAAAGATTAAAAACATTGTAAACACACAAGTGTTATATAAATTTCAAAAGGTTATAGTTCAATGGTAGTATGGAACATGAATACTAAATGAATGATGGTTTTGGTCACTGTTGCCAAGTTGTCCACATGTTGTTCGACGAACTGCCGCAATGAAACAAAAGATTAAAAACATTGTAAACCCACAAGTTTTATATAAATTTAAAAAGGGTATCCTTCAATGGTAGCATGAGAAATGAATACTCAATGAATTATGGTTTGGCCAGTGTTGCCAAGTTGTCCACCAATTGTTCAACGAAATACCGCAATGAAAAAAAAATTAGATAACATTGTAAACACAGAACTTTCATATAAATTTAAAAAGGGTATACTTCAATGGTAGTATAGGTAGCCATGTAGGACATGAATACTAAATGAATGATGGTTTTGGTCTATGTTGCCACTTTGCCCACCTGGTGTTCGACGAAACGCCGCAACGAAATAAAAAGTTTTAAAAACATCATAAACAGACAAGTTTAATATAAATATTAAAAGGGTATAGCTAAATGGTGGTATAGGAAATGAAGATTAAATGAGGGAGCATGGAGATGAAGATATAATAATAATACATACCTCAAAGAGGAAGATTGTGGTGAGGAGAAGAAGAACGAGGAGGACAGCGAAAAGAGGGACAGAGGTGGGGTTTCGATTGGGTTTCCGTAGAAAGAAGCCCATGATTTGAGGTTTTTTAAACAGATCTGTTTGTTGATGTCAATGAGAATTGGCATGTGCATGTACGTGGTTAATGTGATGGATAGCTAGGTGGCCATAATTATCCTATATATTGATATATGGGTCTTGATGAATAGTGCTTTTTTTCATTCCTCTTTAGTTATTATTAATGCTATATTTAGCAATTTGTTAATGCTATATTTAGCAATTTGAGTATCTGAGTGTTTTAACACTATTGCAAATTGTACAATACAACTAAAGCATAGATACAACTCTTTTAAGCACAAGTGTGTGGAGCCACATCTCTCTGAAACTCTTCTTGGCTGCTTCACCTACACGTGTAAAGCACACCCTCCCTCCCTCCCTCCTACATTCTCTTGGCAACCACCGCCTAAGCCACCAACTATCATTTTCCCTATTCTCTCTCTGGCTCTCATAATGCTCTCCCCCGCCTTCATTGATGACATTAGTTTCACAAATTTTGTAGAGTTTTCGCTTATTTGAAGTATTGGCTCTTTGGCTATGTTACTGTCATAGAAATAGCAAACAATAGTCATTCGGCCACTATTTTTTCTAAGTAAGTGCAAGTGAGCCATAGCCCATAATTGTATTCTGAACATTTTAAAATGATTTTTTTTTATTATTAGTGTTTATAAAAACATTTGATTGTTATCTAAAGGGTGACTAGATGTTGATGCTCGATTCACCTCGAATTTTTTCAAAGTTTGATTGAGCTTTCTGTTCCATAATTTCATTGACATAAAATATATTAATTTTTTTTCAGGACTTAAAGATTGTCATGTTTTGAGAAACTTGAGATACTTAATCTCAGCTTAATTATTCAAGGTAGTAAGATTGATTTTACTTTATAATATAAACATAGAAATTTAGTCCTGACCAAAGTAGCTTGCCTCATTTTCAGCAATCCACATTAGGTACGTCGACTAAGACGGCTATGATTTAATCCACATTTTCCACGATACGGCTGAGACGCATGACTAGGATTTACCCTTTGCAAGGAGGCTAAGACGGCTAAACCTATACTTTTTGCGAGGTTGCTAAGACAACTAAGCATGCCCTTTTGGCAAAAGCGTCAGCTAAGCCCGCACTTTTGGAGCTTTAGTCCCCGCTTTTGGTGTTGGATAGGCTTTAGCCATGCTTTTTTTTTTATGGATAAATTTCCATCTATTTTGGTAACTTTTCCTCTTTGAGATATCGTAGGGAAGTTGAAATGACTTTGGCTTATGTCTTAACCTTTCATTCCAACAGGTAAGGTGGTTTAAACATAAAAACTTGGTTAAATGAAACCGGTTAAGTGGCTTGAAACATCCAAAGTTATATTTGAATTTTTTAAACTTCTAAAATGTTTGGCTAATTTTCTCTATTGTGGTTATTTATTTTTGCGGTTTTACAAGATATTCTCCCTGGAATTTGAACTATCTAGGTTTGTCCAAACCGCTGTTCTTTCCGCGTACACCTGGTGATGTTGACCCTTTAACTTATTAAGTGTAAATTTCAATTACTAAAAAGGATGGGAAGATAACTAAAAAGGAATCATGTCATACTGGGCAAACAAGTCAAATGTAACTCAATTCTAGCTTTCTAGAATTGAAAGTAAATTCAAAGTGACCCGTTTTGTACATGTTTACCCCAATTCACTTTCTTAATTGTAATTCAAACCCGAACCAACCCGTGTGTCTTGCCACCTCTTTTAGAATATGCTATAGTCCTAAATCCTAATCTTCATTTGGTTGATTTAAGAAAGATTTTTTTACTAAAATAGTGCTACAGTAACTAATTTTTGTACATGTAGAGGGTGTCAGGGGTGATTTTGGTAAATTGGTGAACTCGCAAGATGGTCTTCGAGTTGTGCTTAGGTGGAGGGGAGAGGAGGGAGTCTTTGGTGACTAGGAGGGAGGATGTTGAAACCGAAATACCATCTTGCGGTTTTAGCGGGGATGTTTTGTATTGGTTTAAATTGTTTAAGGGCTGTTTTGTAAATTAACATACAAACCGTGATATGGTCTTGCGTTTTCTGAAAGAAGCTTGATAATACTATATACTCGAAGGACTATTGTTGTAACTTTGCATATATATAATAATCACACGATGTAATATTTTGCATTTCCACAATTGTACAAATTACAAAAAACATGGTGTTGGCATGCACTTGTTTTTTATTGTTGTTGGACCAATATTACTTCCACTGTATAATAACCTATTCAGTTTCTTGTTTCCTTTCCGTCAACCAAATTAGTGTGGCTGGAGAGGTCTCGTTGGAACTACTTGATCGATGTTACTTCCACACGTGGTATAACACGTGTAGAATGCAACACCCGGTACTTTAGTTTATAGTCTTGGGGAGTTGCATGCCAATTTTTTCGGAGACGGCTTGTTTTTAAACTCGTAGCATACAAGTTTAAAAACAGACTCCCCCTGTTTCATCCGCCGCCTTGCATCATTCCTCGTTGTTCTTATTGGAATATGGCGAGACATGGAAAAATTGCGATGCCTGGAGGGAATATTTCAGGGTTCTTTTTCTCAACCTTCCAGGCAAATCATTAGGCGGCTGGTGAGGCGTCTAAGGTAGGCGATGTTCAACAGATTGATGAACTTAAAGCTAAAGCTAAAATATGAGCCAAGTGTCGAGGGTGAATATTGGAATTGGTGGTCTCGGAAATAGATTATTTTGTAACTCGGTAGATTGTATATGTAACGTTTTGTCTGAAAAATAAATTTACGTGTGTTTTATTAAATATATTTATTATTATTAAATAACTTTTTTTAAAAAAATTATTAACTAAAAAAAAACGACTAGTTAAATATGAAAAACGACATATTAACTAAAAAATACGATATTCTAAAAAAACGACATATTAAATAAAATTATGATAAATATTAAATAAATTTAATAAAATTACGATAAATATAAAATAAATTTAATAAAATTACTAAAATAAAAAATTTAATATTAAAATTACCACTAGTCACATAAATATAAAATAAATTTAAATATGCATGCCCCTACTATCACAGTAAATTCCTGATTAATTGCATGCAATGTGTGGTTGGGGTAAACTCAGACAAAGACTAGTCCACATCTACAAGTTAAAAGAGTAGTCCTTGATAAATTTCCAAATGTACAAAAATAGTCCTTCGAGTATACAATAATAGCATACTTTTTTCTGCAACAACAGAATCGCAAGATGATATCACGGTTTACCTTTTGAAGTTACAAAAACACACCCTTAACCTATCTAAACAAATACACATAAACCCTTATTTCAGAACACTTGTGTCAGGTGAGGCAGAACTCGCAAGACGGTCTTGCGGTTTTACCTTCTCCCTCCTAATCACCAACATCCTCCCTCCTAGTCACCCTCCTCTCCCCTCCACCTAAGCACAACTTGCAAGACGGTCTTGCGAGTTCACCAAATGCAAAAACTCATCGCTGACACCCTCCAAATGTACAAAAATTAGTTACTATAGCACTAAAACGGCAGTCTTGCGAGTTCACCAAATGCAAAAACTCATCGCTGACACCCTCCAAATGTACAAAAATTAGTTACTATAGCACTAAAACGGCAAAAAAAATCGGTGTGTTGGGATGTTTAATCATACAACAATCATTGAGACCACGGGACTTTGTTTTGTTTGTAGGTGATTGTAGTTAGCTTTGTTCCTGCAAATCAAGAGAAGATCAAAGCTTCAATGTGTTTTATAGGTATGTGTAAGTGGATCTTGGCATTAAAAGTGTTAATTATGAAGTAGTTTTTATTTAATTTTATGATGATTGTACAGCATTGATAACATTCCAGTTTTTGGGTTGTCTACAAGCACATGAGTTGAGATAATGCATATAGTTTATTACGTTATATATCGGTAGACAACAATTCCACCTACAGTGTCATCACAAAGCCACGACATCGTTTGGATGTCAACCCAATGGTGATCTCGCGACGAAGACGTGTTTTTCGGTCGGTGGATGGTTGATGTTGACGGTGGTTGCGGTAGCCGCTGATTGCACCATTTCGGCTGCCTTCTCTAATGTTGGTTGCATGTGCGTTTTACGTTGTTTTGGGGCGGCACCTGAGGCAGGTTCGTTTTAGTCTTTTGAATTCATAGATTAGGTTTTCATTTCACCACTGTTTTGATTGGTTTGGCATCGGATTCAATGGTAGAATTAAAAAAAAAAACATGCTAGCCGTAATAGTCCTAGATATTAGAAATGATGAAAAAAATTTATGAGGGTTATAATTTTGATTTTACAGTAAAAACTAATACATAAAATAATTTATTACAGTTTGATTTTAAAAACACAAAAATAAATCAATATTAGAAACAACAATTGTGATAAGTTGTTTCTAATTTATAGAACTATTAAAGTTTCGGTATTTTGTTTCTTAATTTCTTTAATCATATTTACAATTTGAAGAGTAACTATTTTTTTCATTTTTTAGGATTTATTGTTGTTTGATAAGTTGTGTGTTATGTATAAGAACAGTTTAGAGCGGTCAACAAAGAACCCCCTCTTCCGCCGCTATCATAATCGGGGCTCACCACCGCAGTCCCTTCCTCACCACCATTGCGTCTCCTTAATACTCGGAACCACCTCCTACGCCGCCATCAACAGACTCATCTTCATCAACAGCTACATACTTTGCCTTCCTTTTCAAATACAAATTGTTTTTGGGTACGTTGAGCAACTTGCCGATTCCGTTGATATGTTATGATGGGTGAGTGGGTGACTTGGTCTTTGTTTTTGGTGTGGGTTTTATTATTTATAGTTTTCTGTTGTTGCTTGGAGATGTAATGGTGACGATGCAGGTGGTTTGTGACGGCGTTGGGTACTTGAAATAGATGAGGGGGTGGTTTGTTAGTTGTGGTTGGGTGATTGTTATTTCGCCATCCTTACATTTGGTTGGTGGTCAATGGTGATGGTGTTACCGATTTACCTTTATGTTAAAAACAAACTTCTCTGAACAATGACATGCAAACTTGTAATTGTTGTTTTGTGTGTGAACATATTTCTTTGAGAGCGATGTTGGCGATGTTACTAGCTTTGAATGGTGACCTATGGCAACGCAATTAGAACAACCGAACATTATCCATTCTAACGCATTAGGTGTTTGCTAACATGCTTTTGTGCGTTAAAGTGATTTTAGGCCATGGGGGATATTATGAATGTGTAGGTGCAATTCAGATTGGAGTTATGCATAACCCTTGGCATAGCAAATTTGGGGATTGCAAGTACTCGCATGCAACATCCATTGCAGCCACTGTTGTCCATTTCATTTACAAACCCTTAGCCTGCGATTTTAGCAGGCTGTTTTTTGAGTTTGTTGGGCACCTTGCTGATTGTGTTGGTCTTAGTTTCTGGTGGTGGGTTTTTTTTTTTAATTTGTATGGTTTATGTTGTTGCTTGGGGATGTGATGGTGGTGTAACATGGTGGTGGTCTACGCCACTGCTGGATGGTGGAAATAGATAGGGGGTAGTTTGTTAGCGGTGGTTGGGTGATTGTCGGTTTTGCCATCCTTCCGGTTGGTTGGTGGTCGATGGTGCGTTGTTACTTATTACTTATATATCATAATCAGCTTCTATTAATAGTGTCATGTTATTAACATGTGATGTTACTGTTTTTAACAGTGACCAATTCAACAAGGAAGAAGCAAACGAAGTTCTCAAGGATAACCACGAAGGAGATTGTGGAAACCACACAGGAGGAAGATCTCTTTATTCGAAGACTCTAAGGACAGGATACTACTGGCCAACCATGAAGAAGGATGCCATGTTGTATTCTCAAAAATGTGATCCATGTCAAAGACATAGTAACATCCTTCACCAGCCTGCTGAACCGTTGCACCCTATTTTTCACATGACCCTTATGGCTATAGTAGGGAAACTACCCAAAGCTCCTGGTGGAAAGGTGTTCATGTTAGTAATGACCGATTACTTCTCAAAATGGATCGAAGCTAAAGCATTCGTACAAGTCAGAGATAAAGAAGTAGTGTCATTCATCAAGAGGAACATCCTAACAAGATTTGGAGTACCAGCTGAAATCATTTGTGATAACGATTCTCAGTTCATTAGCAAAAGACGACTAACTTTTGTGAGAGCTGGGAATCAAGATGATAACTTTAACACCTGTCCATCCACAGCTAATGGACAAGCAGAATCCTCAAACAAAATCATTGTCAACAATTTGAAGAAGAAGCTTGGAGAAAAGAAAGGGAAATGGGCAGAAGAACTTCCATTTGTACTTTGGCTGATAGAACTACCTCCAAGAATGCAACTGGTCAGACAACCTTTCTCCTTGGTCTTTGGAACAGAAGCAATGCTACAAACAGAGATGGTCATGCCTACAGCTAGGAAACATCTTCAGGATGCAGCTACCAACTCAGAAGCTTTACTACAGGATTTAAGACTGTGGATGAGCTCAGGGATGCTGCTAAGTTAAGGATGGCAGCCTATCAAAAAGGGTTGCTAAAGCATACAACAAGAACATAAGGGTAAGGATTTTCAAGTGGGAGACTTGGTACTAAGGAAAGCCTTCCAAAACACCACTAAGCCAAGTGATGGTAAGTTAGCTCCAAAATGGGAAGACCCTATTTAATTGATTTCGAGGCTGGTAAAGAAGCATATTAGCTATCAACGATGTAAGGATAGATTCTACCAAGATCTTGGAATGCAATTCATTGAAATACTACCATGTATAAGGATTCATGTGACTGATCTCTCTGAAAGAGAAACCATGGTTTGAATTACTGGTAAGATAAAGGTGAAGGCTGACAGAGATGAATCATCTCCATATACAGGTATCTACCCTTAACCTATTTCAATCATTCTTATTTTGACTAAACATGGTCTAGAAATAGTCCATCCTGAGAATTTTTCAGTACCATCCTGAAGATGGAAAACTTGAAGACTAGAGGGCTGGCCAGCCTCTCCTACGTAAGGTGTCTGACACCTTCTTAAGGTTTAAAGGTTTTTACCTTTTACATTGGGTTAGCAACCCCGCCTGGAGCGCACTTATTCGTGTATATTTTCAAGATGGTGGGACCAGTCCATGTAAAAGTGGCTGACAATTTCATCATTTTTGGAATAAACATTGAATTCTTAAGGTTTAGACATTTTTCAATGTCTCTTTCTCGTATTTGGCATTGTCGCCAGTTGTTCCTAAATGTTACAATAGGCCATGTCCGCCAGTTATTCTCAAGATGCTACATTTTGGTCTTGTCACCAAGTTATTCTAAAGATTACATATGGGCTTGACCCCAGCCTGGTCGCCAGTATAATAACAAATGTTTGCCTTTATACAGGGTATTATTAAAATTTGTTAATTCTTTCTAGAAAAAGGATAAAGACTTAAAGACAATCTTAAAGATATTACATTGGGACATCCTCAGAATGATGAAGACCATCCTAAGGATGACAAAAAGAAAAAGAACTAGGGACATCCTTAGAATAGTAAAGACCATCCTGAAGATGAAAAAAGAAGAATCTACAAGAATATCAAATCTTATCATTCAGAGAAGACTATTTGGTGAAAGGAGATAAAAGGTATCGTCTGTCCCATTCTTTTATACCTAACACTTGTTGATGTTTGCAGAATAGCAAAAGAGAAAAAAAAGAACACAAGGATATAGCGTCAAAGGTGGTTACCATATATTTATATCACAATCAAAATTGATGTCAACCCTTGGCTTCATCCAAAACCAGGACCCATCCACCAGGGGTCAAAATCTATGGTCCAGTCAGAAGAAGATTTGGGCCTTCGTCTTAAACCAAGAAGGTGTCAGACACCTTAACGTAGGAGAGGGTGGCCAGCCCTCTAGTCTTCAAAGTTTTCCATCTTCAGGATGGTACTCGCAAAATTCTTCAAGATGACTATTTCTAGACCATGTTTAGTCAAAATAAAATGATTGAAATAGGTTAAGGGTAGATACCTGTATATGGAGATGATTCATCTCTATCAGCCTTCACCTTCATCCCACCTGTGATTCGGACCATGGTTTCTCTTCCAGAGAGATCAGTCACATGCATCCCTAGGCATGGTAGTATTTTAAGTGAATAGCATTCCAAGCTCTTGGTAAAATCTCTCCTTCCATTGTTGACAGCCAATATGCTCCTTTACCAGCTTCGGAATCGATTAAGTATGGACCTCCCACTTGGGAGCTAGCTTGCCATCGCTTGGTTTTGTTGTATTTTGGAAGCTTTTCTTAATACCAAGTCTCCCACTTGAAATCTTCTTATCCTGATGTTCTTGTTGTAAGCTTTAGCAATCCTTTGTTGATATGCTGCCATCCTTAATTTAGCAGTATCCCTGAGTTCGTCCACAGTTTCCAAATCTTGTAGTAATGCTTCGGAATTGGTAGTTGCATCCTGAAGATGTTTCCTTGCTGTAGGCATGACCATTTCTGTTGGCAGCATTGCTCTGTTTCCAAAGACCAAAGAGAAAGGTTTCTGACCAGTAGCATTCTTGGAAGTAGTCCTATCAGCCCAAAGTACAAATGGAAGTTCTTCTGCCCATTTCCCTTTCTTTTTCCCCAAGCTTCTTCTTCAAGATGTTGACGATGATTATTGAAGATTCTGCTTGTCCATTAGCTTGAGGATGGACTGGTGTTGAAGTTACCATCTTGATCCCCAACACTCTCGCAAAAGTCAGTTATTCTTTTGCTAATGAATTGAGAGCCATTGTCACAAATGATTTCAGATGGTACTCCAAATCTTGTTAGCGATGTTTTCTTTTGATGAATAGAGACCACTTCTTTATCTCTGACTTGCACAAATGCTTCCAGCTTCAATCCATTTTGAGAAGTAGTCTGTCATCACTAGCATGAATACCTTTCCTCCCGGAGCTTTGGGTAGCTTTCCTACTATGTCCATTCCCCATTTCATGAAGGGCCATGGTGAAATAATAGGATGTAGTGGTTCAGCAGGTTGGTGAAGGATGTTGCTATGTCTTTGGCATGCATCACACTTTTGGAATATAGCATGGCAGCCTCTTCATAGTAGGCCAATAGTATCCCGTCC
>JAUTDX010006564.1:0-27484 GCA_030844895.1 Ambrosia x helenae
AAGGAAGCCAAAACCAATCTCAGTGCAATCAAATTTAACTGCATCTATAGACACTCTTGGAACACTGATACAATTTATACTTAAAACATTAATCCATACCGCAAAACGAAGAGCCATCATGCAACTATGTCCTCCCCTTGAAAAAAATAATACTACAAAGTAAGAGAAAAACACAAAACAAAAAAAAAAGCAATATGGTCAAGATGGATGTCATTTGATTTGTAGAAAACTAAACTCAAGTTCACTGGGAAACATACAGCGTATGATATTTGGAGGGATGGAGTTCACATGATGCAGAGACAAAAAAAATAATCAAATATTCCTTACACTGTATTACTATTAGTATTCATTAATTACTTTACTTGCAGAACGTATTCTAGTTGATTCTATTGAAGCAACTAAACAGAATGTCATTAATATCTTATGATACCACATTAAAAGTCAACAATGATTACTGAATTCAATTTCCAAAACATAGTAAAACAATTAAATAGGAGTAACAAAAATACTAATTCAAGCAAGAGATTGAAGACAATGAACAAACCTCTTGCGTAATTAGTTCTTTCATGGCATGTGCAGGCATTTCTTGCACCTCATACTTGATAAAGCTGTAAGTCGTCAGCTACATAGTCGACAGAAGCAGGGGGATTGCCATAGCAAAGTAATGCATCTAACATTCAGCAGTAATCATTTTAACAAATAATTGAACCTAAATGAACTACAAAAGTAATTAAACAAACCAACTTAAAAACCAAATAAATTATCAAGGTCTAAAAGTTTCAAAACTCATAACCACCGGCTACTCCACAATCTCTCTCTCCCCTTGCAAGAATACGGTGACCGGCTACGCCACTCTCCAACTTCTACCCGTCTTCTTCTTTAAAAATGATTAGTGTTAATTTTCGCGTATCTTATGGTCTCATAAAACTAACAATTGTAACAAAGCTTAAATTCAGTATCTTAAAAAAGCCCTAACCCATCTCTGCAGCTGTCATGTTGCTGCATCGGTTTACATGAGTTCCATTATCAACATATCGAGTCTCGGTGTCTCACTCAGAGCTGCCGACATCCGTTCCAATCGACAGCCTTGTGGCCACTGCAAACCTACAAAAAACGATCAGTAGCATTAACTCGCCAGTAATTTGTGAGGATTAAGCTTTTTTTTTGGCCAAAAAATCCCTAACTTACAATCGCCGCCGCCGTCTTTCATCTTGACATAACCTCACCGATTCACGATTGGAAAATCAATCACCTCCACACGGTTCGCCATGCTTTAAGCCATGTATTGGTACCACTGACGCGCCGGAGAACTCACCAGATTCCCTTCTTCGCCGACTCTCTCTCCCTTCCTATGGCTTCTCTTTGTTAGTGATGTATCGATGTGTATGTGAGTTATTATGAAATGCGCCAAAAGCAAAACTAATAAACTAATGTAGTCAAAATAAAAACACCAAAATCTATCCTAGCGCAAACCTATGTTGTTGATTGATATATATAATATATATAGGTGTTTTGCGTTTGCGCGACGGCAACCTGCCACGTATCCTCCTTCAATCATTTGGCTAGAGTCACGCAGCCTCCCACGTATCCTTCTTCAATCATTTGGCTAGCGTTTTCCATCTTTGTACTTTCTTTTACTCCATCATCCCCCTGCAGACAACCAAAGACCTTAGCCAAAAACAAATTATGAAAAAAAAAAGTGACTATAATAAGTTGCAAATTTATATCCAACAGCAAAGAGATGGGTTGACCATCTTCTCAAAATACAATAGCATGTAATAATGAAGAATTAAATTGAAACAGCACATGCCCTGCCAGGGAAGCAACAGAAACAAATTAACAAATTATCAAATATCATCATACAGCAAGTCATAACATAGAATCAGTATGATAATTATATGTGATCCACAATCTTCAAAACAATAAGTAATGGAAAGAATGGTAAAACCTTATAGCTATATAGAGAACAAAACACATCGCGTATAGATTAGGCAAGCCGTCATTTTTTCAATAAGCCTTGCAAACAAATTGCATCCTTGTCCTAGGAATTGAAGAGAGAACAGCCTTGCGAGGGCACCCTGTTTGCTTCACATGAACAATATAGCCCAACGCTATAAAGAACACATCGAAGCTGCTAAATAAACAACAAATGACAAAGAAAGCATCAATGTGCCAGGTTAATCGAAGTTGTAGTTCCATTAGGAAGGCACTATCTGTTGCCTATCACTTACAATTACATCTGAATCTAATTCTAACATCACAGAACTCAATTGCTTTAGTTACAACAATTTAACTATTAAACATTTAAATCAATAAGCCAGGTTAATCAAAGTTGAGTTCCAAGCATTTATGCTTTGTTAGTTCTGTGACTGTGAAGCCTTGGTTTGGAATTAACAATCTCAAATTGAGAAACCACAAAATTAAGTGAATTAAATATATATCATATGTTTGACTCTAATATCATAATTTGTATATAAACAACCTTAAACCCTAAACTAACAGCGTAAAAAGCTTTGTGATTGTCATGTATCTGATGTCAAGAAGATGATGTATACCAAATAATGTTTACCTTTGACATTTCGAAAGATCAATCGAAAAACCAGAATCAAAGAGAAAACAAACCTGCTTCAAGACACGCCTCGAACCCCTTTCCGCTCATCCCCGTCGAAGCACAACCACCGCCTGATGAGAAACCACACCAACGCTCCTCCAACGCGATACCTTGTAAACCTCACCACGAAATCGTCCGTGTTTAATGTCGCCGACACCGTCACCACCAATAACTTGATAAGACCCTAAACCACTGAGAACATGAACTCGGGGTAAAAGAGATGAACGCCATACGGCGCAGGGAACCACCACCCGCAGTGGCGGACCCAGGATTTTTCGCCACTGGGGTCCCCATTTTTTGGTGTTCGGATTTTTTACAACGAAATGTTAGTTTTCGGCCCGGTTGCCATTCGGGTCGGGCTGGGACGACAACTAGTAATTAGTAAACATGCCTCGCGCGTTGAGGCTGTACACGAATAAAAATATAAGTCGTGTTCGTTGGGAGAAGGTTTAATTAACACATTATATTAAGAATTATGCATAAATACTGTAGAAACTTGCTGTGTTTATGACTTCATGTTTATACAACTAATTAGATAATGGTAAGGAGATTCTGTAATTTCATTGTTATAACAGCACAGGAATGTATTTCTTCACACATTAATATGAATATATCTTTCCTCTTTATGGTCCTATAGGTTGTAATCGCCTTCCCATTGGAGCGTGGAAAGGATAAAATCTGGACTATATATGCTCTTTATTTCAGTCTTAAATTTTAGTTGATATATACATTTTGGGTTATTGAACAATGAACAACTCTACACATTTCAGTTTAAAATTTTTAATAATAATAAACTAATGTTGATTAGCTAGGTTTTTTAGTTTATCTCAATAGTAATTATTGTTATGGAATAATAGTTTAGTTACTGTCAGCTAATACTTTTACATTCTGAATCTATTGAACAACTTCATAACATTTAATATTCATATACCTCAAATTTTTTTTATTATTAGTTAAGTATACCAAGTAATACAAAAAAACTTAACAAATAAACTAAAAAATCAAACAAAATCACAGTAGTTATTGGGAGTCAAGAAAGCCTAACTGATCCTTGTTCTAATAGATTTATGGATGAAAACAGAATAAAGATCCCGCTCTACTGGCCTCATGGACCTCTAATCAAATATGCAAGTCTAATTTCAAGTTTTAAAATACACTATAATTATCAACTAAGCAACAAAACAAGAGACAAAATAGTAGTAACAAAAAAAATAAGGTTACCTTTTTGCAGAGTGGTGGTGGCGGAGGGAGGAGCTACGGTGGTGGAGGGACCGGAGGAAGGAGCAGGCGAGAGTTAAAGGATGGAGTTTGAGTTTGACTTGGGTTGATTAGGAATTTGAGTGAGAGATAAGGATGGAAAATTGGAAATGGGGGGTCTGCTAAAAAAATAAAAGAGGGTAGATGGTCATATGGAGGCTCTGATGTGTATAGGGTTTTATTATTCAAACCTAATTTTTATTTTTATTGTGAGTTAAAAAAAAAGAACAAAAAATCGCTGACAGAAGGAGTTGAACCCGGGACATTTCAATTGCAATAGCGGAGGAATAACCACTAGACCAGCTTGCATCTTAGCACAATGGTGTTCATTTTAAAATATTTATGGGTCCATAAAAAAATTAACACATTGCTTCTAGTAATTTTTTTTAAAACATTGGTGTCCGCGGACCCCGATCCCGACTACGTGGGTCCGCCCCTGACCACCCGGTTCCCTCCATTCTCTTTCTTTGGTGATCTGTATAGGATACAAGATACGTGATGTGTATAGGTGGTGACTCGGGATGCCAAAAGGAAGACGCGTGTAATGTGATGCGGTATAAAAAACATAACCCTAAAATAGAGCCTACATGAGTCGAACCCGGGTACAATTCCAAACAAAACATCACTCCCACCATCTGTGTCACATCATATTTCTTAAACAAAGTTGAAATCATAGGTATTTAATATAACAAAAAAATATAATAATAATAAAACACTGTTCAAATCCAAATGTATATTAATAGTATATAATTTGAATAGGAAAACGCATGGTTATTGTTTACCGTTCTGGTGGGTCCGGGTCGGGTCGGTTCCGAACCCTTTGCACAGCCCTCCTCGATATGTTCTTCGATGATGCTGAGATCCAGATTGGAGACTTTTTGAAACCGGAGTTGGAAAGTGCAATTAAGGCGTCTCATTCTTCTATTATCGTGTTATCCCCAAATTATGCTACTTCAACATGGTGCCTTGATGAAGTGGCACTCATCATGGACCAACGAAGGACCACAAAGCATATTGTTTACCCATCTTCTATCATGTTATGCATAAAATATTGATATGCATGACTATATGGGTAGTAGGAAGGACCAGAAAGCACTATTTTAAAAAATAGTGCGACTTATCTCATCTTTGAAGGGTTTTTGTAGGGTTTTGTGCCTTATTTACTCACAATTATCCATTAAAAAATGGGTTCTTTGAAGAAAGAAAGAGAGCATCTAAATGAAGAAGAAGAAGAACCAATATTATCAGAGCAGAACCAAAGGTTTTGTATGTTTCCAGTCAGATACAATCAATTATGGGAGATGTATAAGAAAGCCCAAGCCAGTTTCTGGACTGGTAATCTTTTTTTTATTATTAATTTCAATTTAATTAATTTCTTATTCTTTTTTTTTTTGTAATTCAAGAAAGTACTTGCGTCATTGAAATCGATTGAGTCTTTTTTTATAGTTAGGCTTGTTCTGGTTCAGACATGTTTAAACGCAAGTAATAATATCAAGTGTTTTACATTTAGACGCAAGTACTATCAACCCAGCAAAATTTTTTCTTTTTTTTAAAAAGTATAGCAATATGGTATGGAAATGAAAGAGGATGAAAAGCTTGTTTTTATGGTGTATTTTTTTAAAAAAATAATGTCGTATGAAAAAGTTATTACCGTTTTAAAAATGGAGGTGGAACTCAACCATTGTGGGTTATTACCTATTTTGCCCTTCTCCTTCTCTTTTAGAAACTCAACGTATATTTCCCACTTTTAATCTCATCCATTAATTTATTTTTGATCAAATGCCCAAAATACTTCTTACACTTTGTACACTATACAACTTTGTACCGTAAACTTTCTCATCATTTTTTTGTTATTCTATAAAGTTATACTTTGTAAAGCACCGAATATATTCTTGCAACGACATACTTGTTTTTATCTACCATTCCATAAATGTTTCGTTCCAAATCGAACGTATCGTATATAACTTCGTAAAGAATATCATCTAAATAAGGTTGGTAGGAGTGCGCGTATTTGTATTTATGGTTTCTGGTATAAATTCCATTAGAAAAAATAAGTTGTATTCACAATATTGTACATTAGTGCATTATAAACTATATATATGTATTTTGATGAATCGAACAAATATCGCGTAAACAATATCGCTACCATGTCGACTCTAATCGAACAAGAATGGTACTATAAGAACCGTATGTTGATCAATTCTTTAAACATAATACATAAACATAATAATAAATCACATGTGTACCTTATTAGGCAGTAACCACTGAGAGGGAATACTTCATGATCTACAGGATGATCGAGAAGACGATGCATGAAGATGATTACGCTGATCGGGTTCCCCTTTAGAGTGTACAGTTAGGATGGCTTAAGGAGATCATAGATCTCAGTTTTAGAGAGGAGAGAGAAGACAACTTAGGGTTTAAGTTATTGGTGTTTCATTAGCCATTAAGCTCTCATAATATCTCTATATATACACCCAAGGGGAAACCCTATTTAATGGTTCATTAAGGGTAATTACGTCCATCACATAAAGACAAGTTAAATCAATAGGGGTATTTAGGTCATTTGGATCATTTATTAGATAAATGATTATAAGGGCCAATTAATTAGAATATATAAATATATTCTTACATTCTCCCCTTGGCCGAGTAATCATTTATTATGATCATTAGATAAGCCTGATCAGGATTCAGGAGTTAACACTTATTTTAGTTCTAAACCCAAAATGTAGCAGAGAAATACAGTCGTTGAGTCAGTTATTCAACTCAGGCCCCCCCGTTAATCATACTACACCCCAAATTTAAAACTTAACATTAGGATCATGACAAGTAAGCCCTTAACGTTAATTTGTATAATTGTGTCCTATATGTCCTTAGGCATGCATGAACGTATTTAGAGACAAACAAATATCAAACGAATGAGGAATAATTAATAATTAGTCATTCATAGTGTGATGTGCTATGTATGGTCTATAAAATAAACTATCCTAGACACCTAGTAATATAAAAACAGACTCAACTAAACTAAACCACACGACAGGCAAGTGTACCTATCAATGCAGTATAGACTAAGTAAGTCCGAGTATCGAACCCACATGACACAACTAGAAAACACAACTAGACTTGACTAAAACTTAAAATAAATTATTTTTAAATTGGTTTTTGGTTTTAATAATTAAATAAAATAAATAAAGTAAATAAATAAGATAAACAGACAGCATGTAAGACCCGCAAATCCGTTTCAAACAGTTGGGTTAAAATTCTTAAATATGCAAAACATGAGTTAATTTTTTCTTTTAAAAAAAAGAGTATGTATACGCAGCGGAAAATTCATTCAGAATAAAATTCTACAAAACACATGACAAATACTTATCCAATTGTAAATCAAATTTAAAATTTATCATGTGTAAACAAAAGTTGTCTTCCACTAGAAATGCCTTCAAATGCCGAGTAGCTTATTGCATCGCCAAGCAGTCATCCATCCATCTCTCATTTAACCTGAAATCAATCTAACGTGTATCCAAAGAGTCAGCTACGCTGAGTGAGTTCAAGTTTTATAAATTTATATAAACAGGTATTTCGTCAAAATAAGAATTAACAATATACCTCAACCTCAGAGTTAACAATAAGCGCAATCCGCTAATTTGTTTTCCCCCAAGCAAAACAAATATCAAAGTAGGATAGGCATACTCTGCCTAATTACCTCAAGACTTCACTTACCAAATAAGCGCATCTCGCCTATCAACATAAAGAACAATACAGTCTATATAAGTCAACCAAGACTAGAGATCAAAGCAGGCATTTCCCACTTCTGCATTGCTCAGTTTATAATAAACACATAATATAAACTATGTAACAACCCTGACTCAAAACCAAGACCAGAGATCAGAGTAGGCATGTCCACTTCCGTCATAGCTCAGTTCGACATATCAGGTAACCATCAAACATAGTCTATTATATTTAATAACAGGTATAACATAAACTAAGCAACAATCATGACACAAAACCAATACTATAGATAAGAGCAAGCATATCTCACTTCCATCATAGCCCAGTTTATAAGGTCCTGTAGTTGCCAAATACAGTTTACGAAAATATATAAATATATAATCCATATAACCTAAACAGGTAGCAAGTCAAAACAATACCCAATCGAACAAGTAAGGTTTCGAATACGTGGCCAAGAAATTAAGCGCATTCCGCTTATTAACTAAAACTCAAGCCACACTTTAATCAAGGCAACAGTCTAGTCATATATATATATATATATATATATATATAACACGTATACCTCAAACCATATAATATCACATTAGGCATAAACTATGTGACAACCATAGCAAAAACAATACCATAAGACTTATCTCACTTCTAATAACACATATAACTCAAACCATATAATAAAACACTAGGCGCATTCCGCCTACTCATGTTTCATACCAAAATAATATGTATGAGTTAATATGGATTTCATTCATACACAAAATATTTATAACTTCATAAAAATATTTTGTGACTTTATAAAAATAATCATACTGGTTTAGCATGCACGTTAGCCCAAAAATATTTAGAAAAATAATAACTAAAAGAGTGGGCACAAGAACTCACAGGTTGTGAAGCTTCCATTTCACGAGTAAACTGCTCCGCGAATATATCCCTAAACAAGAACCTGTCGTCGCACAAAGCATCCCGATCAAACCTTGCATCTCAGAATCATCAATCCATTTATTCCAAAACGGCAAGCTACAAACTCGGCTCAAACTATACCAAACCGTATAAATAACGCTTTGAATCGCCTTTGCGTACGTGTCGTCCTATACGTGGTTTGTTCATAACTATTGTAACAAACTGCGAACCAAATCTTGTTTGGTCATAACTTGACCATACAAACTCCGTTTTGGGCGAGCCACATATCCACGTGCTCGTCTCAATATGACCGTCCTCAGAAAATTTTTAGCATTGGCTGCCGACGCCTTCGCTGATGCCAGAACGCAGAACTGCCTGCCAGCTCGTTCGGTTTTTGTGCTCCAACATTCGAGTAGACCAAAACCGACCCAAATGAACTCCGTTTTGGACAAATAATATGTCCACGCGTTCGTATCGCCGAACCCTTCCAAACCCATCAGTTTCCATTGCCGGAATCTGCTGCTATAGTCGCAGAAAGAGAAACAGTGGCCGTACGTCACTGTTTACGCGTCTGTCTTCACGCGGCTCGTAACCCTATCATACGAACTCCGTTTGGGACAAATAATATATCCACACGACCGCGTCGCCAAGCACTTTCACCCTGTACCATCTTTGTCTCCATATTCCGCCTGATCTGCCGAAGATGGCCAAAACAGTGGCCGGAAGTCCAATAGTTAAAACGTGTAAAACCTATGTAATTAGGGTGTCGTAGCTTTCTGTTGTAGGCGAGAAAGAAGAACAAAAATGTTTTTGTTTTGTCTTGCTGTTTCCTTCCACCACATACGGGGAAGAAGCAAATATTATTATGTTTCCTGTTGTGTTGTCGAGAACAAGAACCAAGAAAGGAAAAACAATAATATATGGGTTCTTCTTGCTTTCTTGTTGTCGAAGACAAGAAGCAAATCAAAGAGATAATATATGTTATAATGTTATGTAGAAGACGGAAAATCTTCTGTTGAGAGCAAAGGAGCCAAAACGAAACAAGGAAAAAGAAAGTGATTTGTTTCTGGTCGATGACAAGGAAAAGAGACAAAAAGGATTTATGGTTGTCGTCGCCGAGGAATACAAAGAAAAAAAAAGAATATTATCTGGTGTGGTATTAGGGTTGAGGTTATAGGGTTTGTAAGGTTGGTGATGACACCAATTTTTGTTATAATGCCCTCCACGTCTTATCTATTGTACAATTTGGAGCATATATTTTTTTTTGTATACGAAACCTTTGTGGTTAGGCGATTTGGGTAGAGTAGGAACTATGTGGCGCAACTGTGTAGAAGGGAATCCATAACTTCATAATATAATGTAATGGATCCACATGCTTTTACGCATAAACACATCGGGTCCTCTAATCATTCTAATAGAGTCACAAGTCCAGAAAATTTCTTAAGTCACGATGGAGTTGTTCGAGACAATATACAAGCTATTCAACAGTACGAACGAAAGGAAAAATTTCGGGTATTACAAGTCTACCCTCCTTATAATAGGATTCGTCCTCGAATCCTCTTGGGTAAGGAACCACCAAGTGTGATGTTTTAAGGATAAATTGCTAAGAATACAATAACTGCAGGTGCAGACGAATAGCCTTCTACTGCTATCCCAATCCACTTACTTCTACACAAGACAGAACATTCATATGACCATTTTAGGCAACAACACAGAACACAAAAGTAACAATAGACCACCAATAACGTTGATCAAGTGCGATTGGTTGTCTATGCCACTACAATGTTCTAAACGTTTCCCAACACGTCACACTAAAGTTCTACCTTCCACGTACTGAACATAAAAATTCAAAGAATAACATCCACACATACTTCAAAGAACAAAGACAATATGATGCATTGAGGCAACATCCCCACCTAACATATTGTGCATTTATTCCCTAAACTTCAAATTCTACCTCCAAATGTAAAGGCATTAACCTCCTACATATCACCTCATGCCATTAAGCATTTAGAAGGAAAATACATAGACATATTTCAAAATTGAAAGATTACCTCTTGGCGTGCAGCTACCCGTGGTGGCATTTCTAGTATTTAGTCCCGTTCTCAGTTTAAGTCTAAGCACCAAAGATGCCTAGATCTCTTAAACTATTGTTCTGATACCAACTTGTAAGACCCGCAAATCCGTTGTCAAACAGTTGGGTTAAAATTCTTAAATATGCAAAACATGAGTTAATTTTTTTATTTAAAAAAAAGAGTATGTATACGCAGCGGAAAATCATTCAGAATAAAATTCTACAAAACACATGACAAATATTTATACAATTGTAAATCAAATTTAAAATTTATCATGTGTAAACAAAAGTTGTCTTCCACTAGAAATGCCTTCAAATGCCGAGTAGCTTATTGCATCACCAAGCAGTCATCCATCCATCTCTCATTTAACATGAAATCAATCTAACGTGTATGCAAAAGAGTCAGCTACGCTGAGTGGGTTCAAGTTTTATAAATTTATATAAACAGGTATTTTGTCAAAATAAGAATTAACAATATACCTCAACCTCAGAGTTAACAATAATCGCAATCCGCTAATTTGTTTTTCCCCAAGCAAAACAAAAATCAAAGTCTAGGATAGGCATACTCTGCCTAATTACCTCAAGACTTCACTTACCAAATAAGCGCATCTCGCCTATCAACATAAAGAACAATACAGTCTATATAAGTCAACCAAGACTAGAGATCAAAGCAGGCATTTCCCATTTCTGCATAGCTCAGTTTATAATAACACATAATATAAACTATGTAACAACCCTGACTCAAGTAGGCATGTCCCACTTCCGTCGTAGCTCAGTTCGATATATCAGGTAACCATCAAACATAGTCTATTAAATTTAATAACATGTATAACATAAACTAAGCAACAATCATGACACAAAACCAATACTATAGATCAGAGCAAGCATATCTCACTTCCATCATAGCCCAGTTTATAAGGTCATGTAGTTGCCAAATACAGTTTACGAAAATATATAAATATATAATCCATATAACCTAAACAGGTAGCAAGTCAAAACAATACCCAATCGAACAAGTAAGGTTTCGAATACGTGGCCAAGAAATTAAGCGCATTCCGCTTATTAACTAAAAACTCAAGCCACACTTTAATCAAGGCAACAGTCTAGTCATATATATATATATATATATATATATATATATATATAGGGGATGGATATATAGAAAACCCTATTTAAACGAAAAACTCCAGAAAACCCTACTTCCCAAGCTTTTTTTTTTTTGAAAAAATTAGGGCATGTAATATACATGTTTTTAAGAGTTTTGAGCCAAAAAAATCAAAAAAGCGCCGAGCCGTTTTTTTTTAAAAAAAAATAAGTTTTCCTGGTAACATATGTTATCAGTGCTAACATATGTTATGATGCATAACTTATTTTATTTTTTTTAAAAAAAACGGCTCGGCGCTTTTTTGATTTTTTTGGGTCAAAACTCTTAAAAACATGTATATTACATGCCCTAATTTTTTCAAAAAAAAAAAAGCTTGGGAAGTAGGGTTTTCTGGGAGTTTTTCGTTTAAAATGGGTTTTCTCCCAATACTTCCACTATATATATATATATATATATATATATATATATAATAACACCTATACCTCAAACCATATAATAACACATTAGGCATAAACTATGTGACAACCATAGCAAAAACAATACCATAAATCAGAGCAGGCTTATCCCACTTCTAATAACACATATAACTCAAAGCATATAATAAAACACTAGACGCATTCCGCCTACTCATGTTTCATACCAAAATAATATGTATGAGTTAATATGGATTTCATTCGTACACAAAATATTTATAACTTCATAAAAATATTTTGTGACTTTATAAAAAATAATCATACTAGTTTAGCATGCACGTTATCCCAAAAATATTTAGAAAATAATAACTAAAAGAGTGGGCACATGAACTCACAGGTTGCGAAGCTTCCATTTCACGAGTAAACTGCTCCGCGAATAACTCCCCAAACAAGAACCTATCGTCGCACAAAGCATCCTGATCAAACCTTGCATCTCAGAATCATCAATCCATTTATTCCAAAACGCAAGCTACAAACTCGGCTCAAACTATACCAAACCGTATAAATGACGCTTTGAATCGCCTTTGCGTACGTGTCGTCTTATACGTGGTTTGTTCATATCTCTTGTAACAAATTGCGAACCAAATCTTGTTTGGTCATAACTTGACCATACAAACTCCGTTTTGGGCGAGCCACATATCCACGTGCTCGTCTCAACATGACCGTCCTCAGAAAATTTTTAGCATTGGCTGCCGACGCCTTCGCAGATGCTAGAACGCAGAACTGCCTGCCAGCTCGTTTGGTTTTTGCGCTCCAACATTCGAGTAGACCAAAACCGACCCAAATGAACTCCGTTTTGGACAAATAATATGTCCACGCGTTCGTATCGCCGAACCCTTCCAAACCCATCAGTTTCCATTGCCGGAATCTGCTGCTATAGTCGCCAGAAAGAGAAACAGTGGCCGTACATCACTGTTTACGCGTCTGTCTTCACGCGGCTCGTAACCCTATCATACGAACTCCGTTTGGGACAAATAATATATCCACGCGACCGCGTCGCCAAGCACTTTCACCCTGTACCATCTTCGTCTCCATATTCCGCCTGATCTGCCGAAGATCAGGTAACCATCAAAGAGATAATATATGTTATAATATTATGCAGAAGAAGGAAAATCTTCTGTTGAGAGCAAAGGAGCCAAAACGAAACAAGGAAAAAGAAAGTGATTTGTTTCTGGTCGATGACAAGGAAAAGAGACAAAAAGGATTTATGGTTGTCGTCGCCGAGGAATACAAACAAAAAAAAGAATATTATCTGGTGTGGTATTAGGGTTGAGGTTATAGGGTTTTTAAGGTTGGTGATGATACCAAATTTTGTTATAATGCCTCCACCTCTTATCTATTGTACAATTTGGAGCATATTTTTTTTTTTGTATACGAAACCTTTGTGGTTAGGCGATTTGGGTAGAGTAGGAACTATGTGGCGCAACTGTGTAGAAGGGAATCCATAACTTCATAATATAATGTAATGGATCCACATGCTTTTACGCATAAACACATCGGGTCCTCTAACCATTCTCATAGAGTCACAAGTCCAGAAAATTTCTTAAGTCACGATGGAGTTGTTCGAGACAATATACAAGCTATTCAACAGTACGAACGAAAGGAAAATTTTCGGGTGTTACACAACAAAGATAACTAAGGAAAATATCAAGGTAGGAAGGCAACTACCTAGGTCATGAATCCTACATGTAACTCACAACTCTCGGTAATGGAAAACTGAATGGATACCAGATTCTAAAGATGACTTAAAAAACCCTAAGACGTGCTAGATCAACTCCTGGTCTCACCAACACACCCCAAAGAATCCTAAGGAATAAAACACTAGCTATCTAGCTCGGATCACCTCCCGGTCTCACCTCACTAAGAATGTAAAGGTACTCTAATGAATCGATCACCTCCCGGTCTCTCTAATCACAATACACTCGAAGATGTAGAGGGGTAATTTAATTGGGTTAACTATGACTTGGAATTGCAAGAAACTAAAGACAACTAGGATAGGATCACCTCCCGGTCTCACCCAAAACCTAACACCTAAAGCTCTAGACAACCCAACATTCCATCACCTCCCGGTCTCAAGAATGGAAGAATACCTAAGTCCTTTAAATTCTCTAATCAAGTTCCTATGGCTTTCGGATCCAAAACCACAAACTAAGCTACGAGCACAAAGCAAGCAACCCTAATAATCATCCAAACATGAAAGACATTCACTAAGACGATTATGGAACTATCAAAAAATAATAAATTAGACTTAAGTGCGCGCACACATCATAATAAACACCAACCAAACTTTTGTAGGAACCGTTTGTATATAAAATAAAATAAACAATATTTTTATCACGATTACAAATAAAATGAAAGCAAAATACAATACAAGTTACAACTGAAATAAAGAAATACAAGAAAGGGGTATAAACAGAATTAATTGGCTGAGAATCGTGTTGAACACGGGACCCTTAAAACAAATTCCGAGTCTATCACGAGCTCGTTTTGTTTCCCAGGGTACAACAGCCTAAGCAATAGTACTGCCGGAGTTTGGCTCTAGAACCCGAAGATTACCTTGAATAAAATGAAGAACAGAAGTTGGAGAGTATAGAGAAATGTAGGTGAATTGGTGTGTCTACAAAGCAAGTGATCATTGCTTTTTATAGAGAAGTCTAGGAGTCAAATGGTCAGAGAATTAAAAACGAGAATTAAAGTGCATTGAACGTCTTCAATGCCTTTTAATTCTGTATTTAATGCTAACAGTTACATTTGACTTTGACTGTTACAACACAGACACTGAAACAGCTGGTCCTGGAAGCTTCTGACGCGCGTATGTCGCTGTTGCGCACAACGTAGTTACGTTCTACGTCAGCGGAAGCAGCTCCTGCGCGCCCACCTGGAACCTCTTACGCGGATCAGAACGCCACCTGTCTTCCGTGTGAACTCGTGAGCCACACAGCTCACCCGCCACATGTTCATCACAGCCTATGTACTGAACCTCGAACTTGAGTTCAAAAATACTAAGGCGGCTCTCAAGCGGCTCGCGGTGATGCGTGTGTGCGAAGTGCACCATCAAAGTTCCACAGTGTGTGTTCCCATGAAACAATTAGGAAGGAGTGTTCCCACTTATATACCATTCTTGGTATCATCACTCTTCCATTGTGGGACAAGTTTCACTTTGTTCCACATTTTAGCATTTAATGTTTCATCCACCAAACTTTGAGCATCGATATCTCATTCATCTTAGCTCCGTTTTGGACGTGGTCTGGTTCGTTGCGAAGCTCTCACAACAAAGAACATAAACCCACAAAGAAATATATAAATTAACATCTGTTTCAAATATATATTTTAGTCCAAAGTTAGGAAAAACTCATTTTCCTATATTTGTGAAAATACTCTTTTCACCTATTTTTCCAACAACTTTTACCAAAACATTAACCATTAAAAAATAATTCATTAACCGAGCACTATAAAATTAACATTTATTCATCATACAATTTTGGTAGTGGTTTAAGATTTACCTACTCATAGTAATGAAAAATAATAAAAACAAAGGTTTAAAAATATGCAAAGTCATGGTACCAATATTCATAGACACAAAGTAAATAAATATAAAAACTAGAATTTATAGTGATTGAACCCGTAGCTTCAATCTTAAAACCGTGCCTTCTCTCCTTCTTTCCTCTCAAAAATCTGCCCAAGCTGCTGTTCGTGCGATCTTCTTTGGCCGCTGTTTTTTTTTTTTTTTTTTTTTTTTTTTTGATAATAATCCTCCGCCTGATAATAATGTGCAGCTCAAAATATATAATATGCCTAAACCTCTATTTTTTTTTAATCCTTTGGACTTGGGGCACGAGCCCAAGAACTTTGTTCTTTTTTTTCATTATTATTATTATTATTATTATTATTATTATTATTATTATTATTATTATTATTATTATTATTATTATTATTATTATTATTACTCCATGTTGCTGACTCGAGTGTTCTTGGCTCGACCAAAGTTCCTCGTTTACGCTTCAACGTCCATGAACACATGCTCTCAAGTGTTCATGTCTTGATTAAAATTATTTTGTTTTGAGCTCATTTTTCACGAACACCTATAAAATAATAAAATAAATAAATACATAATAAAAACGACCCAAAACGAATAAAAACCTAGTAAAATATTATACAAAATACACGGGAAAAGAGATATGTTTTGCAACACATCATGGTGCAATATGCAGTTGTACATAGTCATTAGTAAAACCCGTCTCTATTATAGGCCCTTAGAGAGACTTATGGGTGATAGACCTTTAGTTATTGGATCCATAAGCATATCATGAATGAATTCGATACAAAGAATTAGTTTCCTCTAGTTGTTCATAAAATAAGTGAACAATCAATTTCGTATCGAATTTCTAATGCAGCTCCGCTCGAACTGTTACTGTTCGAGAAAATAGGGTAGCTGACTTTATCACAGTAAGTCTTCGATATAGAATTTAGATGGAGTTATTAAATTATGGGTCTACTGATAAAATTCCAACAACATTTAGTGACAGTTGCGTTGTGATAAGCAACATATTATATCATTATTATTTAGGTTGTTGTTAACAGTTTATTATGACTCCTTCATGAGATAAGTTTTGTCTGATGAAATAAGGATGTATCCCGAAGTTGACATATTGTTTTCTTTGAATACAACAAAGTTAGAATAAGAGTATTCAATTGTTTTAAGTTATCACTTCTTCTTTAAATTATAGTCTCTCATTTCTTAAAGATATTGTAATATTTTATTAGATGCTTCACAATAATCTAGACGAGTCTAGTGTTCAGCAACATGAGCAATATCCAAACGAGTATAGACTTAAACTTACATAAGGCTTCTAATTAATGAAGCATAAGGTAATAATCTCATTTATCCTATTAGCCTCTAAAGGAGAGCAATGTTGTATGTTACATGTGTAAGGACCCTCTTAGAGACGAAACTAATGTCTCCTTAAGTCTATCTCGGTTAATTTTGATTCCTATAACGTAAGAGGTATCTCCGAGATTCATTATGTCAAAGTATGCGCGAACAATGATTTGACTAACGTAACATATACTTGTCAAAAAGAATGTCATCTATATAAGGACAAGTTTGCATTAGTTGCTCCCACTCATCTTGAGGTAGGTGCATTAATCCACTTGGTTCTTGATGTAAAGAATTGCATTATAATTTCATCATGTTTAAATGCTTGCATAAACCCATACATGGATTTCATTGACTTACAAACTAAGTGTTCTGGACCTTCAGTTTAGAACTTTCAGGTTGTTTTATGAACATGTAGGTCACTGTTAGGGAAAGTTGTCTAATGTCCAACTAATGTCGCTCTTAAATTATTATTAGCTACTAGAACGGTAATAATCCTCAATGAAACCTTTTGCAAGACAAGTAAGAAGGTTCTTTGATAATTTATTCCCTCTCGAGTTTAACCCTCAGCAATCAATCATACTTTTAGTGTGATAACGTTTCCATTCAGATTCAGTTTAGTTATGAACGCCTTTAGGTAATTCAAACAAATCCAAACGTTATTCTAATTCATGGAATCAAGCTTGCCAATAATAGCTTTATCCTATTTAGAAGATTTAATTGGTGCTGATGATATAATTAGTAGAGGTAGGATCAGTAATCTTTCCAAACATCCATTTCAGCTTTAGTCAGGTAAGGTACTTAATCATCAAAGTTAGTAGGCCTTTTAGACCTAGATGACCTCCTGAGTTAACTATTGGGTTTATTAGGATACATATGCAATTTTATGAATTAGCTCTTGGTTAGGTGCTTTCATTCTCAGGTAAATAAGGAGCAATATTAGTTTCTAAGTGTGTAAGAGTTGGTGCAGTATGGTGTACAAGAGGTGTAATCGGAGTTAAATTTTATGAATTAGCTCTTGGTTAGGTGCTTTCATTCTCAGGTAAATAAGGAGCAATATTAGTTTCTAAGTGTGTAAGAGTTGGTGCGGTGTGGTGTACAAGAGGTGTAATCGGAGTTAAATTCGGAGTAGAATTTAATGAGTCTCTCCCCCCGCCTCTTGTACTTTTGACAAGTCATGGTAAGGACTTTTGCTGCTCCCACTGACCTTAGAAATCTTTAGGAACTTAGCATGCATAGGGTCTAAGATTGGAAGACCAATAGATTCTAATAGAGAAATAACTCAACGGTGTTTATGTTAGTTTCTCTTATTGAGGATTACTTTAGTTTTGGTAAGAAATCTAAATTCTTCCCATAGCTAGGCACCAATAAAACTTTACTAGGAGTATCATTATATTCTAAGGAGACAAGTTGTGATGGAGCAGTGTCATATACAAGAGGTGTAATTTGAGATAAGATCAAAATTGTCACTTTCCCCACCTCTTGCAACTGTTGCAAGTTATAATTAGGATACTTAATACTCCCACTAATCTTTTAGGTCTCTGGGAACTCCATATGATAAGTTTTGGCGATGCATGTGAATGATAATATTTCATATATTTTAGACTTGATTTCCTTATTGTCTTGATTTCATAAGAAATTTTAAGGACATATTTAGAAGGAAACCTTTTAAGTATATATGAATTGGTTTCTTTAAGACTTAGGTCCGTATGAAACAAATTAGATACAAGTTGATAGTTTTCTAAGCTCCACTATTGTCAATTAATTATAACATGTGATGGAAACCCATTTATTCCTTCTGCCATTTTAAAGTTTAGGGCATTCAACACATGCTTTAAAGTCACTAAGAATGAGATTTGATAACAAATCATCCTTCATTAACCTATTCATGATTGCTCATGAAAAATTTTGGTCTCAATGGATGAAGTGCATAAGTCTCATTATCCTTTGTTAAATTTTCATTTTCATGATAACAAAGTTGTGAAAATGTGTGTATAATCTTGTTCTATTTTATAAGGTTTCTGTTTAGATAATGACAATCAATAATATGAGAGTTTAAGTTAATAATGACTTTGTTTTGGTCATAAAACTCATAACTGTCAAAGTGTGGCTTTAGTGTTCATACTAAAATTCTGAGTAATATCCAGAATATCGTAAGGTATCATAAAGCATAATACAAAGATCAGTTATTAATGGTTCTTTCAACCTTAACAATAAATTCGCCACTTTCTCTCATCTTAAGTATTTGTTGAAATCTGGTAAGGAAACGAATAGAACTAGACTCAACAATCATGTGTTAATTGGAATATTTATATTTTGTGGAATCAAATATCATTGATTTTCTACTACTTAACTTAGCCAGCTGTTTCCTTAGCTTATGGATTTGTCTCATTGCTTGTGCTTAGTCTAATGGCGTAGTTTTGCAGTGAGACATCTGCTTGGAAAACTTACAGCTGGAAGCAGTACTTGTATTTTGTTTCCGGACTTTAAAACTATCCTCTCTATTGTAAGTTATCTTCCACTTTTTTTTAAGTTGTAGTGGTAGTAAGGTGAATAACATCTAAATTTTTCAGTTTTAGGCGTTTTCTCTTCCTGTACGTATGTTGCTATCAACACACTCATTTTCCGTTGGTACTTCTAAGTGTTGTAGTTGATTTATAAGGCATCTAATCGTACTATGGAAAAGTTAGTGTATAACGCATTGAAAATCTTTATCGATTCCATGAATAAGCCCTTAGTTTAATGGGCCATGTTGTTGATGTATTCACGAATGCACTTAACCTTTTAATTTGAGTTATATATTTATTGCATGCTTCTTTAAGAGTTCTTTTGAATCTTCCATAGAAACAAAATTAGTCTTTGGAATTTCAGAATCTTTTAATGGCTCCCCTGATAGCAATCATTAATTTGAGTTCTTGATTACCATAAGTGACATTATAGTTGACTTATCCCACTACTTAATGAAAATAAATTTTATTTTATTAGAAAATTAGCAGGAGTGTCATGTCTTAAGGGATAATCAAGACTCAATAAGAGTAAATCATATTAAGTTTTAGAATAATAGTGGATTAGTTTGTTTGAGATATGACCTTTTAGAAGAACTTTAGAGTGATTTATGTTATGGGATATTCAAGTAAGGCAGACAAAAAATTAGAATCATTATATTAATGAAGGATCATTAATATGTGAAGATCATTGTTTTGATGAAGATGTGATAACATCTATTATAAACACCAAAATATAATAGATTAATTAAAAAGTTCTACTTAAAATAATAGCACATCACCTTTGGGCAGAAGTGAAATCATTTAAGCATGATGTGCAATTAAGTTTAGCACATCACCTTTGGGCAGAAGTGGACACTTAATTTATTAGGCACAATTTAGTTTTACAGTACACGAATGTAACACATCATCTTTGGACAGAAATGAGACATTCTTGTTAATTAGGCAAAACTAATTTGGTATGCTTAGTTAGACTTAGATAACTATATTAAGGTAGCACATCACCTTTGGGCAGAAGTGGGACCTTTAAGTGTTATCAAAGTGAAGCAAAACGTTTATTGATTTAAGTTTTGAAAACATATTAGTTAAGGTTTTTCAAAACTAATAAACTAATTAATAGCAAACCCTAAGAAAATTTTAGATTACCAGTTCTCGGGAAAGTATGTTTAGTTCTCGAGAAAAAATAGTTGGTTCTCGCAAACAAGGAAGTTCTCGAGAAAATGGTTAGTTCTCGAACTTGTCATAGTTCTTGGTAACAATTGAGTTCTCGGTAGAAATTAGGTTCTCGGAAAAACAATTAGTTCCCGGAAACAACAAGGAGGTTTTCGAGAAAATAATTAGTTCTCGACCTTGTTCCTAGTTCTCGAAAAATTTACCAGTTCTTGGGTGGCCTTAGGTTCTCAGAAAAACAAATTACTTTTCGGAAAATACAAGGGTTCTCGAATTCGATGCTGGTTCTCGAATTTCGTATTGGTTCTTGATTTTATTCTTAGGTTCTCGGTTGTGGTTTAGGTTCTCGAATTTTTTATCTCGGGAACAGAAACCAAGAACTGGTTGTCCGTGAACCTTAAATCCGCAAACCTTTTTGAGAACTCCTTTTCGAAAATATTAATCCGAGAACAATTGAATGCGAGAACCTTAATCTCATTAGTGCTACAATTTAGGGATTTTAGAAAATCCGTTTCAATTAATTTTGAGATTTCAGTATATCTCCAAAAGATTTTGAAAATTATGATAACCTTTTAATTTAAAACTTGGATATTAAGTAACTCCCAAAGTTTTAGGAAACAGATTTTAATCCTAGTTGTAACCAACTTATAGCGATTTTTATAATTTTTTAATAATTAAATCAAATAAAATCAATTTATCATTAGGGATGGCAATCAACCCCGAACCCGATGAGTAAAACCGAAACCCGACACATTTGGGACGGGTTTGGGTTCGGGTAATTGGGTATGGGTCCCGGTATGGGATCAGTTTTTATTTTTTTCGCGGGTTTGGGACGGGTTTGGGATTTGATGATATACCCATTTACCCGGCCCGATTACCCGATAAAGTATACCCGTTTACCCGATTAGATACCCAATATAATTTCTAATATATCTTTTTAAATATGTATGCATAATATATCTAATTGTCCATCTACATTGTCATCTTGTGCTAAAATTACCAAAAAGTTAGTGTATACTATTTGTTTGATTGTTTTTATATGATTTAAGTATTTTATATTTATACATTGTAATCATTTACATATATATATATTTAATAATGGTAAATGTAATTGGTTAATAGATACATAATAGATGCCAGTCGGGTTTTTTGGTCGGATATACTCAATGAATAAGTTTAAAAATTAATGGGTTTACTCGAAACCCACGGGTATACCCGATACCCGATGGGTATTTACCCGACACAAACCCAACGGGTTTTGGGCCGGGTTTGGGACAAACATATCTAATCGGGTATGGGTTTGGGATTACCTAAACCCGTCCCAAACCCGACCCATTGCCATCCCTATTTATCATGACATTGATTTCATATTACGAATAGTAATGTTTTGATATTTATCAAAATCAAAAACTAATTATCCATCCAAGAGTCAAGAGTTTAGAAACTTTCTGTGATTTCATTATTTAAATCGTTCTTTATAAAACCACAAAACAATTCTTGTGATTTTTTCGATGTTGACTTTTGAATCAAAAAACATCACAGAAACATTCAATTCAACAATTGTTGTGAAACTAGCCTAATAGCAAAATAATATGAGAATAAGAATAGGGAGAGTGTTTATAATGAGGTACAATGAGGGTATATATAGGAGTATAAAACTTGGAGAATAAGCTAATCTAATTTAGGAGGTGATAACCACATTAATATAATATATTTATAACACTCCCCCTTGGTTATCAACTTAATACGCTTTGAGATGCTGCCTCGTTAAAAACCTTGCTAGGAAAACCAGTGGGACAAAACCATAGCTAAAGGAAAAAAGAGTGCAACGCGTATTGTCTCCCCCTGATAATGTTGCCTCGTTAACAACCTTACTAAGAAAACCCAATGGGATAAAAACTTAGTGAAGGGAAAAAGAGTGCAACTTGTATAATGCTCCCCCTCATATGAACATCTATTCTCTAAGTGACTGGTTTAGATCTCTGTAGAATTTGCTCAAATCTTTTGTAGTCAATGATTTGCTTCTTGATCACTTGACGTGAAAATCTTTAATTCGAACATTGATGTATGATATTCATTCCAAACTTTTAGTCCCCGCTCTCATAAGTGCAATTCTTTAAGTTGAACTCTGTTTGTAAAACTAATGTCTCCTCTTCTCGTAAATAAAAGTCACAAGATCAACAAATGTGATGTGTTATATTCCCTGCATCTACAAGACTAACCAAACTTGTTTTCATGGGTTAGTGAAATATAATCAAATATCGCTCATACCTGAAATATTTGTTTTAACTCATTCCGGTGTCTTCTCGCTTGACATAGGCTATATATTATGATAATAAGTTCATGTGGAATATATAATAAACATGAATACATAGTAAGACACTAATTCCCATGTGCATTTAACTATGGTACTTCTATAATGAAAATCTCTACTTTGGTAGGTGTTGGTGGTGAAAATCCTCAGGATGATTTTACCTCATATCCCTAGTGTAGCATCCTCAGGATGCTGAAAGGTTTACTAACTTCAGGATGTAACTATATTCCAACATGTGCACATCATGAGGATGGACTAACAATTTACCTTTTTATGATATGATTGCAGCTACAACTAAGTTATAATACGGACACATAATTACTCTCCAACGTCTATATTATGATACTCAGTCAGAGAAGTCAAAGATAGAAGAGTAACTCTTACAAACCAAGGTCCAAGATCGAGGATGGAGTCAAATTTTGTAACCGATATGCATTAAATATCGGCGAAGAACCGGGAAACAGTGGTGCAACTTATAACTGAGTTGAAACTGCCACAAACGGTCACCTGAAGTCTTCAAAGAACTTAACTAAGCAGCGGATCACACGGGATTCTCTATTTACTTTCATGTACTTTATAAATGAGGATGATTGACGAGTATAGGACACATTGCTATCACTAGAACTACACACACACTTTGCTACTTAGAAAACACTCACAAATCATTGTAATCTTAGTACACTCGTCCAATCGTTCATCCAAAGTTGTAACATTTTTTACCATATTAATATTAACAAACAAGGCAGGGGCCTAGTCTCCTCCGAGGTTTTATGCCGGCGATCTACAACTGATCAAGGGCTTTTCTCGTACATCGAGTGTTGTTCTTGTGTGGCATTACATTTACATTCATTAATCTTAGCCTACTTTGTAAATTTGCCAACAGTTACATCCTCAGGATATAACTGTCCATCTCGAATCATTACATTTGCCATCTCGAGCATAATTGTCATATATTTGTTTCTTTAACATCCTGATACACCATTTTCAGAATATAATTAGATTACAAACTTGTTTAAACACTTACAGCACTCTACCTCACATTTTCTAATTTGAAAAACAAAATTATTTTTACTTAGTAATTTTGTTAAAACTTTTTTCCAAAACAACTCACTTTGCAAAATCTTGACAACTATGTCTTCTTCCCAGAAAACTGTTTCCTCATCCATGCCATCTTCAACCTCTACCAGAAATGCTACACTGCCACCCCCACCTGCATTCTCAAGAAGTTCTACTTCCCAAATTCCACCTAGATATACAGTGGAGACACCTGGATCTGCTCCTCTATTTTTGTATTGAACAACGAACTCCTTTCCATGTTTGCAATGGTAAAGGATCAAATGCAACAACAGCAGGAGACTAACAGGATGATAATGAGAGGAATTACAATCTCTCAAAACATCCTCAAACAGACCGAGTGAAGACATGGGTACACCATTACAACCTAGGGTGTTAGATTTCAATTCTGGCATCTCTAGGGGTGTTCATCAAGGAGATTTCATCCCCATGAGTACTGGATTTTCTGCTCCAGAAACAACTACTGCACTCAGGATGGCAACCACCAGGGATCCAGGATATGCACCTGGACCATCCCAAGGATACAACAATAACGGTAACAATTTAAGTTCCAGTACTTTTACTGCTAATGATGTTGCTTCTTTGCAGGATACAGGTATAAGTCCACAGGTAGCAAGGGAGCTACAGAAAATCAAGGATATGTATCAAGTGTACCAGGGATAGTACAACCTATCCCCGAAGTATCCTCAGCATGCCATAGGGTATCTCGGTTTGCACCTCCAATATGTGACGCAGAGATCCCAAAGCGGTTTCAAACTCCAAGCATGAAGCTCTATGATGGATCTACAGATCCTAAGGAGCATGTGGCTCAGTATAGGGAAAGGATGGAGATAAATCCAATCCCTGCCAATCTTAAGGAAGCATGCTTATGCAAGGGATTCGTTTCAACTCTCATCGGCCCAGCCTTGAAATGGCTCCTAAGTGTTCCTCCCTATTCAATTACTTCTTTTGCACATTTGATTAACATGTTTAACAATAAATTTTCTTATAGTCGAATGTTCGAACGTTTGACAAGTGATCTATACAGGGTGACTCAACCACAGGGGGAATCACTAAGAGAGTACATTACTAGGTTTGGAAAGGAAGCACTTGACATCCCGAACCTGGATGTCACGACGGCAGTACAAGCATTCAAGATGGGGCTGCAAAGAGATTCACCATTCTATCAAGAATTGGTGATGAATCCTTGTAGGAACTTGGATGAAGTCAGAAACAGGGCTTTGAGGTTCATCCGACTTGAGGATGACAAGAAGGATAACAAGACAGGATGGAAGGACAAATCAAAATGGGTGCCTTCCACGAAGATTTCGGTCACATCACTGAAGATTGTATCGCCTTGAGAAAGGAGATTGCGTATCTTCTGAGCAAAGGCCATCTTAAAGATCTCCTGGGAAAGAAGAAGCCAAGGGGCTCAGGATGGCACCAACATCCCAGAAAGAGCAGCATCCCCACCTAAGGATGCTGGCATAATCAACTTTATTTCAGGATGATCAGACATTTGTGGGACACCATATTCAGCTGCTAAAAGGCATGCGAGAGAAACAAAGTCAGAAAAAGGAGAGAGACCCACAAAGACGACCATCCTGACAACCTCTAAAGTGATAAGCTGTGACGCCCACACCCAGATAAGGATGCACCATACACAATTGATACCAACTTACAAGGGAAACGCTTATTTTATTAACATAAACTTCGAGGTACAAAAGATTAAACTTAACAGTACAAAGTTTGGTCCACTATTCTTAACCGCTGATATAACTTTTCCATCAAACCACACGAACTAGCATATCCTATTCCCCTGGTCCACTAGCTTCATGAAAAACCGCATGCACAAAAACTAGCCATCACTACTTGTGACACATGCTTAAAACGACGTCAGACATTGCTGGTGAGTTTATGAATATACACAATTTACAAAACACATTCATTTATCATTCATGACTTGTATCTGCCCATGTCACTATAATCTTTCCGCCACGCCCCGGCACCCACGCATGGGCCCTCGTGACGCTGTCAACAAGACTTCAAACATCATACAGTCAATGCCCACTATACCCTAGATAAGTACCGACAAATCCTGTCGTAGCAACACGTATAAGGGACCACAAATATCGTGTGTATGTGTGATTAGATTATAAACATGCGTACTAACAGTCATGAGTGCAATATTAACAATTACCAGTTTGGACAAGCATGCTCACACTTGAAAACATTCATAGAACTCACCTGTTTCACGGTTGCTTAGCACTTGCTATTCCAATCAGGTTACCTCAGGGTCCTGACACAATTACATCATCCTAGGTTAGGTAATGGTTCACCTAACTAGTTATTATTATGGTTGGATATTGGCTAACGGCTGCCTTGTTTAAGCATGGGTGATCAGTCCATGCCTAACTAAGGCTAGGCTACCCATTACCCACACCCTAATAATATAATAATCCTTATACTTAAAAATAATAACACTAAACTATTACTGATAACAATAATAAAAATAGCTAAACATAACTTATTTAAAAACATACCTCAAAACTATCTATGACACATTGATGCAAATCTCCCTACTCGGGCTCCTATTAGCGCTCCAAAAATGACTATTAACAACACCCAACGAGGGTTCGTAGGCTAGAAACTCTCTATTATACAAGAGTATTCTAAATTTTGGGTAACTAAAATCCTACATAAAGCTTCTATTTATACTTAAAATGGACGGTGAGGTTTTGTGTTTGGGTCGATGTGGGACAGGAGTAAAGCTAGCACCTATACAAACACCTCCACTCTGTGCATAATTTTCTTTTCACTTTGTTTCGATGTTTCGATGTGGGATATCAAACATGGATATTTTGTAACTTCCGATGTGGGGACAACTTTAAAATTTTCATATTTGAATTCTTTGGATGTGGGATCTTCACGTGAGATTTATTTTCTCAAAAGTAATAATATATTTTTATATCATATTATTATTATTATATTTTTATTATTATTATTATATTATTATTATTATTATTATTATTATTATTATTATTATTAATGCAGCTGCTTCACTCGTTTTTCTTTTATAACTTCTAAACTATAAAGTTTTACTAACTTTCAAATATATTCTTAAGACGAACTAATTTTTATCTACGCTTTGAACTAAGTTTCATTAAAATAGAAGTAGGGTCAAAATATATATATTTGTTAATCTACTAAACTGTCTCTTATAATACTATTGGCTCGACTAGATTCTTATATATCAAATAATCATGCTATTCACGCCTATATCATGTATACACACGGCATAGATTTCATAAACATTTCTATTTTATTTGATCACAAAATGGGGTGTTACATCAGCTTTGAGGAAGAAGACCAGGAGAATATTCTTGACCCTCATCATGATGGTTTAGTCATAACTTTATAT
>JAUTDX010006565.1:0-22847 GCA_030844895.1 Ambrosia x helenae
TAACTGATGTTTTCTTTTTTTAAATTATTTTCAACTGATTTGTTTTGGTTTTAAATGGTTCAGTAATGTTATTAGTTAGATGTCGGTTAGCTGCCAGCTTCGGACATCTACCAATATAAGTTAATAAGTTAAATTCAGTTATATTTGTGCAAATAAATTATTTGGCTTCTTTTTAATTATAATAGAGAATAAGGAACAACTAATAGGTTACCTATAAAAAAAATATAACAAATCTTTTATAATGTTAAATATTATTTATTAAAAGTATAGAGGCTAATTTTTTAATGTCGGTTCTGTTTTGTAAATTTGGTTATTTATACTCATCACAATAACTAAACCACAAAATCCGGTTATAAAAAAGTCATATCGAACCACCGGTTTCTCAATTGCTTATGTCTATAGCTTGTTTTGGTTAATTTGGATATGATTTGGTTTTGGTTTTTCTCTGCTCACCACTTGTTTTCTAGAAAGATTGGTTAACCTTTTTTTCTGTGCTGTTTTTAGACACAGAGTCTCTCTTAATAAAGGAGGATTTTGCAAGATTTTCCTATGAAAAATGGACGCACCAGAGAGGGTTCTTGGTCAAGCACATGGGCAAGCAAGGCCTATTACTGATTTTTTAACAGGAAATGGTAATGCTCCCTCTTTTTTTTTTCCTCTATTATTGCTACTCGAAGGTGTTTATTACACATGTTTTTATGATTGTTGAATTTTGTTTTTTCAGTACTAGATTTTGTGCATGAGGAAGCTATGGATGATGCATGGGTTGCAACTTCATATCTTAGTGATGCTGACACACTTTCTTGCTTCACTTACCGGAGTGCAATATAAAAAATTATGTGGCCGAGAACATTATACAGTCAACTGCTGCATCAGTGGCAGTACGTGGGGTGATGTTTGGCAACCGTCACCCCCTATCCTCAAGGTACCACATCTTCAACATCTATAATCTTGTATTATGGTTACAGAAACTTTGTTATTACATTAACAGTCTGTATTTTTTAACCTTTTTGACCCATTATGTAGAAAACATAACCTGAATAGACACATTTATATTATTATGGTTCATTTTTTATTATACTTTTTTTTGAGGTAATGAAAATTGACGGTTGTAATATATGCCCATTTATTATGAGAGCTCAGGTGGCATGCCATCCGTCGTCCAATGCTGTGGCAGGTTGATCAATCACTATGGCGCAACAAGGTTTGACATTCTTTAACTTACAAATATGATCAAGGAAATAATGATGTAGGAGATTTTGTGCAACTTTCGACTTGCTTTTTTAAACCTGAAGTAACATCTTGTCCATCTCGTTAGACTCGGGCCACAAGATTCATTGTACCCACTTCGATGAAAACAAGAGAATTTCGACAGATCAAATCAGAAGATATTATAGGATGTTAATAGATAAAGTATTGGCGCGCAAAAGGAAACTAGATGGTTTTGACCAGAAACAATTTTTACTTTAACTAAAGGATTATGAACAACTTGTCGGTTTCAAGTCAAACTGATTAACCGGTTTATGAAAATATGATATTTTTGGCATTTCTAACTTAACGGTTTTTAAGGTTAACATCTTAGAATCTTAAATGTATCTTGATGCAGAAGAGATGGTTGCACACAAAGAACTGCTGCTTATAATGGTGTGAACTTGTCTGATGTTTCCATCATTGCAACTGAGTGGAATCCTGCCCTTAAGTGGCTAGGCCCAGAGCTTTCGAGGAGAACAATGGTTGTATTAGCGGCCAAACGGTTCATAATGAAGTTTATGATAGCATGGAGATTGATGATGACGACGATGAAAATAGAAGATTGGTAATGGTAATGATGAGATAGTCGATTGGTAGATTTTATAGGTGGTGATATTTTGGGGGAAGCTAACATGTTTTAGCTTCTGTAAATGGTGTAAAATTATGTTGATCTTTTAGAACGCTGTATTTTATGGTAATTCAAAGGCATATCGTCTAAACTCCCAATCGTGTGATTGAGGTTTTGATAGTTTTATCATGTCTTGATGACCCTGGCGTGGTTATTCTGTAAGAGTTTACAATAATATTGACCTTTTTCGCTAGACTTGCGTTAAAACAAATTGCTGAGGAAGTTATTACGGTTTCAACTAGTCACATCTTCTGTTGAGTGTGAAATCTGCTTTCTGTCTTCAATTAGGACATACCATTTCAGTTGCATCTTCAGCTTTCTCTGCTGTTCGCTTTGTGCTCAATAACAAAAACTTGTAAAGTTATATGATCTGTTTAAAAATAGGCAAAATGATCGGGAATTGCGAGTAACTGGTCCAAACAGGTAGGTCAGAACGAGTTGTTAAGAAAAAAATAACATCAATTGGATTCAAGTCGATGGATTCGCCTGAATGAGCCATTTTAGAAAATATGTTTTTTTTTTCTCAAATTGGTTCACAAGTTATGTTAATGGAACGATTGAACGTTGATTTTTTTTTTCAAACGCCTGGCCACGTGGCCACTTCTGATTGGATGGAACAATTTTTCACCCAAGCGAAATTTTTCGCATGAGGGCCGTTAGCGCCCGTTTAACTTAATGGGGGGCGTGTGCTTGGGTTAAATGGGCGCGAAAAATGCTTTTAGCGCCCCATTAACATAACCATTACACATGGTCTTACGGCGATAGGGTCGTTGATTGATAAGTGTGTCATTTGTTGATAGGTGCTTGCGCAATGCTCTTTCATTTTGTGATGGATGCATCGATTGATAGAGCGTATGGAATGTTATATGTAATAAAAATTCGTTATCTAAATTAGCTTATTTATAAAAGAATAAGTAGCAATAGTCAATGGTTGCAACAACTCATGTTGTGCCCACAAATATTTAAAGGAGGTACCCAAGATTTTGTAAATCGAGTTGTTAATTTTTTTCTTCTTCCCTGTTTGTTTGTTTTTTTTCTTTGAGAAATGGGTCATTTTTACCATTTTTTGTTGGAATCCTTAAATTACATAATATTTTTTTAGCTTTCTAACTTAGCTAGTACTCTAGTAGTTTGGATATCAATATTAGGGACTTCCAGATAAGTCCAAGTTCCTTCAAACTTGCTCGAGAAAAGCTTGGAAAAAGCTCGCTCAAACGGACAAGGTTATAACTTATAAGCAAGCTGACTCAATTTGTAAACAATCCGAGTTAAAGCTTAACCCCTTGTCTTGGCTCATTTTAGCTTGTCAACAAAACTAATCATTATGGTGTTAATTTGTGCTATTTTAATGATAAAAGAAACTTTAAGTTTTACGTTACCCTTTTCAAATTTCTACTTAACTGAAATATGCGTTTACGGTTTACCAATCTCAGCTTCACTCAAAAATTGTTTTTTTTATATAACAACAAACATACCCTTTCTCTAAAATCCACATAGTACCCGCTTTGTAAGACTTGAACATGCACTACCTTAGTGAGAATAAACACCTGATGCCACTAGGCCAAAAGACCATCGTCACCGAAGTATTGATAAACTTTTAAACATGAAGTTAGAGGATGCACGTTTTGTTTTTTGAATAACTTCTCGATAGTACATACAAAGATGAGAAAAAACTACCTTTCCATAATATAGTCGTGGAAACAACCCCTTTCGAAAATGTAGCTCCGTGAACCGGGTTTGCCATTTATTAGATACAATTATAGAGGATAGTTACTAAGAGCATCTATGTGAAAATGGAATTGAGCAACTAGATGAGTGATGAATATGTAATGGATTGTTTTCAAAATATGAAGTTGTAAAGAACACATTAGACATGTAGTATATATGCCTGGGTATTATAGCATGTTTGTTAAAGGGAATGTCGAGTATATTTTGTATAGAATTTTTTTTCTATTATACATTGCTTGTATCATATATTTCATTAGATTTATACATATGTAACTTTTCTTTTTTCACTTTCTAATTACATTGTATTTTTTAACACTTATTTTCTAATTACAAGGTTTTTTTTTTTTTTTTTTTTTTTTTTATATACGATTATAATCTTTACTCTTAATGACATTACCCGATCCCACCAGTCCAAAACTTTTGGCACTAAGTGGTAGACGTCCAAACAAAAAAATAAAGAAAAGAAAATGACACTAGTAGAAAAGCGTAGATTCACCCATGCTCACAAAATCCCTTTCTCTCACACCAGTCACCAACACGGCAACACCTAAAGGAAAATCAGCAACAAACAACTAAACCACGAAATTCCTTCTCTCATCTATCTCACCTCTCTCATCCACGTCATTTCATATCGGTCACAATAAACCCATCACATATGCTCTAACTCGAGGCATTTTCGGCACTCTTTTTATTTTTACAAGGCTATATCCAAAACCAAGACCCCTCTGTTTGGACCGTACCTCTATGCAAGATAACTAACTAACAATAACATCTACGTGTCACCATCTACGTCACTGCTGCCTATTCTCTTCAATTCTTATTTCCACTCACACTTATACACCACGCATAAAAACTTGTACATCTCCCTGCACTTAACAAAATCCACTCTCTAACAAACGTCTTCCTTTCCAATATAAATAACAAATTTCCCTCCATTTATTATTATTATTATTCCCTTCTTCTCCTTGTCTCCAACTCAATCCTTTCCTTCTCTTTTCCGTTGTTCGTTTCTTCATACTCAGGTGAATATTCAACTAACTCGTAAACCTTTAAATCTGTTCTGTTTTCTTAGATCGTATACAGTTTTTGAAGCAGATTTTGTGCAATTAGTAGAGGTGATTAACTTATTATACAGTTTTATCAGCTTGAATAACGATCGAGGAGAAGCTTAATTGCGTTAGTTTGTTACATTTACGTTCGTTGAGTTTTAAGATCGAATACAGTTTTCGACGTAGATTTTGTGCAATTACTAGAACGTGATTAAACAGTTTCATCTGCTTCGATAAATAATAATTGAGGAAAATCTTAATTGCGTTAGTTTGTTACGTTTACTATTAAGTTTGTTGAGTTTTTATGATCGAATACAGTTTTTAAAAGCTGTTTTTTGCGATTATAATATGTGATTGCGTTAGTTTGTTACATTTACGTTTCGACTTATTTTATATCGTTAATCTGTTGAGTTTGTAAGATATGATACAGTTTTTGAAGAAGTGCTTGTGAAATTACTAGAGGTGATTAAGTGTTTATCAGTTTTATCTGCTTCGATAAATAATAAATAATAATCGAGGAAAAGCTTAACTGCGTTAGTTTGTTAGATTTACGTTTGACGGTTATTAACTTATTATACGGTTAATATGTTGAGTTTTGAATATTTTATACGGTTATTATACTGATTAAACTGTTTTATCTGTTTTGATAATAATTGAGAAAAAACTTAATAGCGTTAATTTGTTAGATTTACGTTCGATTGATATTATACGGTTAGTTGAAGTATGAGAACAGTTATTGAGTGTTTGATAAGTTTTGGCTCTTTTGCAGGTTGAAATCAATCGATAAGCATAAATGGAATCAGCAGCACCTGTTGTAGACTGTGCGTATCTGAAGGAGATAGAAAGGACTCGTCGTGATCTTCGTGCTCTAATCTCCAACAAAAATTGTGCTCCTATCATGCTTCGTTTAGCGTAAGTACTTCATGTTGTTTTGGAAACCGGTACACATAGCCTAATATAAAAGTGTCTAAAATTTTGTTGTGATCTGTTGATTGCTTTCGAGTTCTGTTGTTTGAAATTATAGAAGTTAGTTAGCTCTTTTATTTATCTCTGAATTGATGATTATAATGTTGATAATATATGTTTTGCATATAGTAATATTGACTTTGTACATAAAACTATTCTGTTGTTTGAAATTATTGAAATTACTTTGCTCTTTTATTGTTTAATCTCTGAATTTATGATAAATTATTGATTATATATGTTTTGCGTATAATCATATTGACTTCGTTTATCAAACTAATTTCAAATGCTGTATTTTAAAGTATCTAAATTAGTTTGAATTTATATTGCTTAATCTCTGACATGATGATATAATGTGGATTCTATTAGTTAATTTAGCATAATCATATTGACTTTGCACATCCAGGAACTGAAATATTAGCTATGTTAGTCATCATTGTCAGCAAATCTGATTATAATATTATACATGAAAAAATAGGATTGTAGAATGTACAACCGTTTGTTGTTAAAATCTTCTTCTGTAAGTTTTTGATCATGCTTGCTATGTTAATACAGCTTGTATAGGTAAATTGCTATGTTAATACAGCTTGTTTAATTTGTGTTCTAATGCTTTAGATGCTCATATTAATGAACTAACACTTTGTTGCCTCAGATGGCATGATGCAGGCACTTATGATGCTAAAACAAAGACAGGTTCTAATGCTTTAGATGCTCATATTAATGAACTAACACTTTGTTGCCTCAGATGGCATGATGCAGGCACTTATGATGCTAAAACAAAGACAGGAGGCCCAAATGGATCAATCAGGAATAAGGAAGAGTACGCTCATGGAGCAAACAATGGTTTGAAAATTGCAATTGATCTATGTGGTGAGTTGTTATTCATAACCTACCTCTAATTAGGAAACATAATCACCATACAATTACATAAGATAATTATCTATACAAATAATATCTATCCTCTAAATATATCAGAACCTACCTCTAATTAGGAAACATAATCACCATACAATTACATAAGATATTACATAAGATAATTATCTATACAAATAATAACAACTATCCTCTAAATATATCGGCTAAGAGTTATTGCCTAAATGTTGTAACTTGTAAGTATGAATGCTCTTTTGTCCCTTCTCGAGAAGGGTACTATTTTGACCACCATTGGAGAGGCAATTTGCCATTAGTCCTTAAAATGTGCTTGTTTACACCAAGTTAGTGTATTCTTCGACTGTTCCTTAAAAAGTTTGTGTTCATTTAAAACAGAAGAAGTGAAAGCCAAACATCCCAAGGTTACCTATGCTGATCTCTATCAGGTGAGTGTCTGAATACTAACTGGTCTATAATCATGTATGCATATCTGTTTTATAGTTGAACTTTCACTGAAATTATGTTCAGCTTGCTGGAGTTGTTGCAGTTGAGGTGACTGGAGGCCCAACTATTAACTTTGTACCTGGAAGGAAGGTGTATAAAGTAGTATTTCAATAAGCGAATTCTTATGAGTTTGTACTTACTTTCTACATTTTTTCACCAGGATTCAAATGTGTCGCCCAATGAAGGACGTCTTCCTGATGCCAAACAAGGTTATTTGGTCCCATGATTTAGTTGAATCAATTTCAATCGTCCAGATGAACAGATTTCTGAATTTGACCTTTATGCAGGGCCATCACATCTTCGTGATGTCTTCTATCGCATGGGCTTATCTGATAAGGATATAGTTGCACTTTCTGGTGGCCACACTTTGGTGAGTATATTAAACTTAACACAGTTGTTTCTCATTTCTCAGTAAGTATAATAACAGTCTAACAGAGCTTGTTGTTTGATCCTGACTGCAGGGGAAGGCACATCCTGAGAGATCAGGATTTGATGAGAAACCTTGGACTAAAGATCCTTTGAAGTTTGACAACTCATACTTCGTGTAAGATGTTTGATCTTTTGTTTGGACATTTTGTCCTTTTATAAAATTAAGGGTTGTGTTCATATATATGATGGATGAATCAGGGAGCTTTTGAAGGGAGATACTGATGGACTGCTAAAACTTCCGACTGACAAAGCATTAGTAGAGGACCCAAAGTTTCGTTGCTATGTTAAGCTTTATGCAAAGGTACGAATAGGCATTCATTCTTATAAAGTTGTTTCTCATATTGAAGGGAAACCGACTGTAATGATCGTTTTGTCTAAACATTTAACCTAAATAGCCATTTGACCAAATCTACAAACATATAACCATTTGGCTGCTATAAATGATTACATGAAAGTATAGCCCAATCAAAAGATGCCATATGTACATGGATGTCACCAATGGCGCGGTTTTGGGCTTAAGTGTCTTTGAACACGTGTCATCTACTAAACCTAGTGTGCGGCCACACCATTTCTTTGCATATCTCCATTCGCGCTGCCAAGTGTTATCACACACAGTGGGGTACGGTTTGTGGGTCACATTATAAATTAAAGTTGGTCAAATTGATAATATGTTTTTAAAAAGCAGACAAAATGGCTATTTATATAAAAAAATGGTGAAAATGGCTGTGATTTTAATATAATCAATTATTAATTGTTGAAAACAACTGAGTGCAGGATGAAGAGGCATTCTTCAAAGACTATGCTGAATCACACAAGAAGCTTTCAGAGCTGGGTTTCACACCACCATTTGTTCTAAAATCAAGTACCGCAGCAGCCTTGTTGGTACACACTGCTATAGGAATTACTGTTGCTGCTACTGTGGTCATCCTCAGCTACCTCTATGAAGTCAGCTTCAGGAAATAAAGGCTATGATGTAAGCTAAAGCAATGAGATTTGTTTTTAGCCACTTATCGAACATACACGAATATGAACACTCATGATTGATATGCATTCATAAATAAGCTGACACATTGCCATTGTTATTTGTTACTGTCCCTGGGAGAACAAGTGCATCTCCATCCTAAAGTTTGAATGTACTAAGAAGTTTGGGGTTCGGCCCGAGTAACCCACCCGGACCAACCCGAGAAACTGACCAATTAATACTGCTACTGACTTGTTAAGTGTTGAGCTTCCTCAAGCTCTTAGAGGACTAATAATAGATGGGGTGATGTCTTGAAAAACCTTGAGCCTCTTTTCTATCTTTCTATCAACCAACTTCATCTTCTCAGGTTCGGTGCTCGAACCCAAAACCGCAGCAATAATAGCTTCCTCAAAGTCCTTGCTGTTGGGCAAAACCCCGGTCCAACCACTGGGTGAACCTGATCTCCTTGATCTTTTAGACACCGAATTCTCAATCGCATTTCCGACGAAAACGATATTCGAATTATTTTCATTCTCATTAGCATAACCATCTCGGGTTTTGCTTGGGTTTGAAAAATGTTCTTTACCACAAGGTTGTGGCTGCCAAAGGGCTGAGGAACTCATGAATGCATCGAACAGTTTCTTATCTCCTCCAATGTTCATCATCTCGGATTCCAGATCACGTAGCATTTGTTGTGCTCTCTCGTAAGCCTTGAGATGTGAATCAACGCCTCTTGGCCCGTCCACTGTTGCTCGCTTTACTAGCCTAAGAGTTTCCTTAGCCTCACCAACCCTCCCTTGCTTCATCAAACATATGCCCAAATTGCACATCTTGTTGTTGTCTGGTGCTATCATTAGTGCCCTTCTGTATGCATCCTCAGCTTCTGTATACTTGTTTTGTTGCATAAGTCCCCAACCCAAATTCCCCTACAAAATATCAAAATTCAAACTTTTCAAATCCCCAGTTCAATTTGATACATCAACTATCGTTGTTCGGTTAACCATTTTGTATATTTAACCAATCACCAAAGACCGAAATTAATTGTTCATTCGGTTATATATTTCCAATAGCCGAAACTTTTGGTAATGGTTCATTCAGATAAAAACCTAACCGAACCGAACTGAACCCAATGTAATGTGCACAGCATAGTTCTTACCAGTAGGCGAGTTGCCTCCTGCTCCACCGAAACTTGAAATTTCTTCCCTTGGGACCTTGCGGTTTTCGTTGGCTTCCCATTGAAAGCCATCCCTTGTTGGATCAAGAGCAACTTGTGTCTCAACAATCCAATCTGATCATCCAATCTTCCACATCTCTATAATTGCCCATCAAATTGGATTAACATTTTGATAAAATAATAATTAAGTTTGTTTTCAATAAACAAAAACAAAAAAAAAAAAAAAAAAAAATCTAACCTTGTAGAGATCCAGAAGAATGTTATCCAGAGACTCTTGGGCTTGATCTGAACACCTTATACGCAACGATTTAATCGCTTCAATTGCTTCTTCTGCGCGATTCTGTTGTTTCATAACAATAGCCATATCTTTCAAAGCACTATCAACTCGATCTCCTGCGTTAATCGCAGCCAAAATAACGATATAGCCCTCTCCGGATCCTTCTCTACCAACTACATAAACAATCAAAATTCAATACCAATTCAACTAAAGTACTAAATCGATAATAATAATTGAAAAATTATGTTCTTATAATCTTACCTGAACATGTTTGGCTCTGACATAAGGAGAGTCCCCAACTGGGACCTTGTGAGTCATATGGTAAGACTCGGACCGAATCAAGTTGGAATTGATTGACTCAGAATTCAAATTAAACGAGTCGGACCGAGTTCTCAATACACCGCAGCCAAGGGGTTTGGTTGGAGATGATGGAGCTGATTTAGTGGGTCTAAACCCTGGTGTAGCAGTGGCATTGCACTTGTCTTGCATCATTTTAAAGGTTTTCGGGTTGAAAACCACCGGTACGACGGGCTAACAGCGGCGGGGGAGGAAGAGAGAGTGGATCGGAGGAGGGTTAGAGAGAGAAACAGAGAGATGGAGGAGGAAGAGAGGAGAGGAGAGACTGTTGAATTTAGGGACTTTTTATTGGTGAGGTTATATTTTGAATAATTTGAACGTTGGGGGATTACTGACTAGCCGTTGTGTCCTCGATTTGGAAAATAGTAACTTGACGTGTTTGATCCCTGAATTATTGTCTAACTTCATGTTTAACCCTTTTTTATTTGTTTTTGTTTTGGATCACACTGCGTCTTTTTAGTTTACTTTCTTTTGTCTTTTAAAGTTTTAACTTTTATTGGGCTTTGTATCATAGGATTTGAAAAAACCGATTTTAACCAAACTAGTTGTATAAAATCACGCGCGTTGCGCGTTTTACAATCGAGATTTAGATGAGGTGCTGATCAATCAATGAAAATTATACAATCGAGATTCCATTTTGGTTGTAAACGTTAATAAAATAAAGAAAATCGCAGGTAGGTTTCAACATACGTACAGATTAAAAGCAGCAAGTAACAACAATCAGATAACAATAATCGCTAAAAACTCGATCTAATAAGTTGAAATCGTATAGAAAACTAATCATTCTATTGACCATGTGATTCAATCATCATTGTCGTTCTCAAGTCGATTCCATCTGAAGTCGATTACATCTCAAGTCGATTCCATGTCTAATGCGCGCATTTCTTGATTTTCTGAATACTTAGAGTTCGAAACTTGATCATGATCTCTGAATTAGATCAAGTACACTTTGGCTAATGGCTTAGAGAAACCGTATAGCAGGTTATAACTTGTAACTATGTATAAAAGAAGTATTTTGTAATTATCTTTTTAACTAAAGCTAATTAATTGATTAGCGATAATCAATCTTCTCAACTTTTACACTTTTAGGTGTTAATACTGTTAACACGGACATCATGACGGGAAACAAAATCATTCAGATATTGTGGTGGCTATACAGGATCCAAGGTTAGTTTGATTACAATCATTTTAGTTGACTGTCTAAAGTCTAAACAGCCAAACAAAACATTCATTCTACTACATCAAGTTTTCTGACCTCAACAGCGAGACACGTGTGCTCCTTTCCGTAATCAGACACGAGGTTCAACCACCCTCCCTATCACTTCCGCTCTCGATCCGCGCATCGCAGTCGTCAATATGTTGTATTTATTTCCAGCTGACTTGTGTCGCGAAATCTTGAGAGTTATTGATTCATTGCCTAAAGCCATTTGACGTTTCAGGTTGCAGCCAGCGCCGTTGCTAGTAATCCTATTATTAGTTTATCACAATGATATAATCCTGAAGCACATTAGTAAGGATTTGGTCACATAACCAAAACGTAATACACATAACCCCCTTTTTTTAAATTAAATGTTCTCAAAGATGGTTTAATCCAAAGCAAGTATTTTCTACAAACACTTTCTGAATGAAGTGATTTAAAAACATAATAAAGTCATCTAAAACGTAAAACATGATTCCGTTGGACGACAGTGACATCGACCAACAATAATCATGTAAAGTATAAAAAAACCAAATTAATTCAAATCTTAATATTGTTTTAAGCGAACATTGAATCGAATACCTGGTGTGCATACTTTGAATTTTTTTTTCTCTTGATTGAAGTTAAAAACTGCCCGTGACAACCGTCGTTGAGAAAAGGAAATTTGTTACTGCGGTGGATGTTGTTGCCCTGCAAACGCTCTAACTGTTTCAGATAGAGAATGTATAATCCTCTCCACATTACGCTAAATAGAAGACGATGGATAATTAGGCATAAAAACAAACCTCTCCATGGTCTGCCTGCGTATTAGCATTAAAATTATTGTTTTTTACTTTTAATCTCTAATTTAATTTATTTTGTTCAGATTAGTTTGTATATATTTGTATCATCGGTTATACTCGGTTCAACCAATTCGATAGAGATAAACGTATATTGATTTTTACCAGCATTCAGCAGCAGCCATTGACACCACCTTCGATGCCTCCATCGCGATCTCCTCTTCCATCTCTTCTAACACAACCTATTGGTAGTCGTCATCATTGCCACAACAGTCAATATCAAAACTGTCAAGACAGAAAGAAATTGCCTGCACGTCAAACTGAAAATAGAAACTTACAGAACTATAATCAGATTATGTTTGCGCTCTTTGTTTTGGTTTGACTCTGGCTCCCGTTTCCTCCTTCTTTTTGTATGCTTTTTTTTTCCCATTGCTAGTTGCGGGAGGCATTCCGCATCTTGTCATAGCCTGGTGTGACGCGGGGAACGCCTCCCCCCCACTTAGTCCACCAGCGCAGCCTCTTCCTCAACCGGAGACGCCGCCGGTACCTGAGCCTGTCCCTGTCGTGATCCCGCAATTGCCCGAACCTCTACTTACCAAGGGGCAGGCTAAATGAAGTTTTGTAAACGTTATATAAATGTAGTTTTGCGACAACAGCTGCGGCGACGGTTGCAACCTGGCCTGAGAACATTAGGAAAGACAACAAAGGCTCAGACTAAGCGGAACACATTAGCCGGTTGCGATGCAATGACGCCATCACGACTAACGGTTAAATGGAAAGTCATCATCGCCCGAAACTTTATAGTCAAATAAAACGCCTCGTCTAAAGCGTCTCATTAACCCTGAACAGAAGTCATGAAACTGTACAATCGTTTGCCATTACGAAGCATGAAATATAAACGGTTATAACGGACAACATAAGCGCATGACAACGCGCAACACATTAGCTAGTGGGAATGCAATGACGCTGTCATGACAAACAGTCAAATGCACACTCATCGTATAAAACGAACCACCCAAAGCATCTTATTAATCGCTTAACAAAATCCATGAAATGATAGAGCCAAGGCCCGGCCAGCTAAACATCAACACAAATCATTGGGGAGTTATGAAAATTCAGCAGATACAACGAATGCGCTGGAACTCAGATTGCGCATAACACGTCAGCCGGTTGCGGTGCATTGACGCCATCACGGCTGACAGTACATCAAATGCGCAGTCATCGTCGCATACACATGTATCAACAACAGTAAAAATTGAGCTCTACACCATTAAGGTAGGTCTTAACCTCAGGTATCAAGCCTTATACCGGTTACGAAAATGTAAACCAACACAGGCTCCTGCCATTGATGCTCCAAACATAGTAAGATCTGGTTAAAATAGCAAAAGAAACTACTTTACAAATCTCGATGAAATAAATCTCTATTTTTTTTTCTTTTTAGAAAGTGTTACAACAGTGAAGTAGCTCACCTGAACATATTGGAAGAACTTCAATGGATGTTTCCTGTCTTTATAAAAAAAACCAATTCTAAATCATTAGTATGATGTCAAAACCCCAAAACTCAAAATAACAAACCACCTGAATACCTAAACATCGTTTGCAAAACTACCGAAAACAAACCCCATCCTTTTCTCAGCACCACTGCTACCAGATCTGACGCCTCTTACGGATCAGTTTGTATAGACGGCCCAGACCAACATCGTAGCCGTGAAGCTCAGGAAACCATCTAGCTTCAAATAATCAGTTTGTATAGACGACCCAGACCAACTGGTAGCAGCAAAGGTATTCCAACTGAAGAAAACAATGGCTCAGAAATTTCAAGACCTATGGCTGCAAGGCGGGTTGTAGGTTAGCCTACCATCCACAATCCTTGACACGCCATCTCCTCATCAATTATCGGGTGAAACTTCTAACCATGACAGCCAAGAAAAGCGACCAAAGAAACTATAACGGTACGCAACAACCCCGTATCAGGAAGATGTTGTGATACAAACTAACATCAGTACTTCGTCGTATTTCAATTTCACAATCAAATTAATCATACAGATATAAATTAACATCAATACGTCAGTTCAAGCACTAAAACCAGACGATGTATAATGGAATTTCGAACATATAAGAGTATAGCTAATTAACTACACACAATCAGGATGAGAATGATGTTGTAACCACACATATATATAAACAATTATTTGGAGATTTTTAACTTATAATCAAGAAAAAATTAGGGCAAATCACCGGCCGGATTAAGAAGTGGGTTAAAACGACGTCGTTGTTGGTGAGCCACTAAGCATGCACATCGTCAACCATCGCCACCAGCTACCTCCGGTAACCGGAAAAGTAGCGGCGGCGTAAAGCATGATGAAGCATCCAATAACCCTCATCCAAAACCCAAGATCCAAATAACTCCACCACCCACCACGTACCTAGCGTTGGCGGTTGAAATGTGTGAGAGAGAGGAGCTTGAAAGAGGCAAACAAATTGTAGAGAGAGAGGGGGGGCGGTGGAAGTCATGAGTAGGTGGGGGGTTTAGAGAGGTGGTGTGAATGTGTAAGGAGAGAGAGAGCACAGAAGATGTAAAAAGATAACACGTGTGTTTGTTCAGTAAATGCTGTCCAACCAAATCGAATTAAATTACCTAAATACCCTCAAATATAAAGTATAATTACGATTTTGCCATCAATTACTGTTTAAATGCCAAGGCCCAATTATAGTTATATAATTATCAAAAAAAAAAAAAAGGGAAAAAGAACAAAAAAGAACTAATCATATAAAAAAAATAATAATTGTTATGAATATTCACCATTCAAGCTTTTGATTTACCATATTGATTTACTAAGCAAGTGGATGAACCCTTTGTCAAACTTATAGATAATGCACCATACTTTTTTTTTTGAACGACAAGTGGTGCAATCGGTGGAGCTCCAGCTAACACCTTGGGTCAGCCTGTATTGATTACCCATCCCACCTGGATTGAGGATCTCCCAGATGGAACCCCCCCACATGTGGTAAATATGGCTCCGACCGGAATCGAACCCTTAACCTCCATATGACCTCCACTCTAGCTCCCTCAATTTTCACCAACTGAGCAAGGCTTCATTGGCATGTACCATACTACTAATCAATCCAAATAGTTAATCTTTTTGTAGTATAAATACTAGCTCAAGGTAGATGAGAAAATGCACCTCATGTATACACTTTCATGAGGTGCTTGAGTTTTAGCTAGACCTCCCAAATTTGACCCAAGGGTTTGACTTTGGGCTGATTTATTATATACCTCAACTTATTTGCTAACCAACACAAACCTTTAATATGATTGTTTATTGGTGGAATTAAATTGCTCCGTTTGTTTGTTAAAAAAAAAAAAACAAACCTTTAATCCACCCTCAGGATGGATTCGTCAAAATGTGTAACATTAATCACTAACTTATTAATTTTTACAAAACTAATGGAAGATGGCTTGGGTATGTCCTTCAACTACCATGTTAGGGTACGTTTGGGCACGTACCACAACTCAAGGTTTATGCCACCTAGAAATTTACGGTGTACTACAAGGTTCATGTTGATGCTACCAAAAACTATTCCTCTGATTTTCCATACAACATGACAAATAATGTTCATTGCAAAAAGAAGAATTCAAACATGTTATACTACCTACACATGACATACGTTATAACAAGCATACAATACGCTATGTTATAAAGGAATGACTCATACAAAACTGATACCAATTTATAAATCATTGCAGTTGTAATATGGTAGTACACTTTATGTTTTGACATTGCTATTTAACATTATACATATCAAACTCATCGATTCCCAATAAAATTATACATACAAATCGCCATCGAAAGCTTGCAAAGTAGTTTAAACATCATTGTAGGCTTGTCGTTGGTCACTTACAAAATTGAGCCCGTACTCTGTAGGAATTGTTACTTCCTTTCCAATTCAATATTCGGCATAAAAATCATAGATATATGAATGTATATAAGGTCTCAATAACTAATGTGTATCTGTACATACACACACAAAAACTTAAATACCATATATGAAATGATTGAGATCAATCAATAGCACAATAGTTAATAGTATGAAAAACGTAACACATCGGCCTATTAGCTCAGTTGGTTAGAGCGTCGTGCTAATAACGCGAAGGTCGCAGGTTCGAGACCTGCATGGGCCATGAATATTTATTATTTCTTTTTGATTTAACAGAACCTTGAGTTTTAGAGAATCTGCCGATTTGAACTCTAAAGTATACTTTCTTACAGTTCGTAATCTAGTGTTTTTTTTAACGACCAACGAAAGCCCAATCACTCTGGTAAACTCAATGGCAAAAGGGCACCCACGACCGCGAACGCAGACGGCGTTGGTGACCCGGCCCGCCACCATTCCCGAGGAAACCCACCACCCGAAGGCCCACTGTGGTAAAACCTCTGGCTCAACCTAGAAAATTTTGCTTTAGGTGAGATTGCAACCCATAACCTCCACACTGGAAGGACCACAAATATTGGTAAAACCACTGTGGTAATCTAGTGTTAGGGTTAGTACTTAGTACAAGAACTTTTTAAACCATTTGGGAAAAAAACAGCTTTGAACTTGCAATGGACATTAATAAGGTACTTGCCTAAGACCTTATTTGAGAACACAAACTCATATAAAAGATCTCTATATTCTCTAAAATGTATTTTTACATGAAATATCAAGCTTATTATTGCATTTTGAATACATGAGCTTAACAATGTTCTCAACATGATCTAATCACTATCAGTCCAATAGAACATGAATTATTATACTTCATTTGTTATTCAAATAATTAGTTAGAACTAATCAAATTTGTAATATGAAAGTCCGAATCTCCATCGGGCCCAACTCGACAACAAGAGCCGACGGGTCAACAGGTCCACCTCTAACTGTTGGTGGTCCGGTCTCAGTTCTGCCTTCAACCTTCCATGGCATCCTCTTTATTGCTGACTTATCTTGGTTTGCAGATAAGCTTGTTTCTTTAATTTTCTTAATCTGTAAAAAAACATAATTTGATATAGTTATGATAGATAAAAGATTTAATGGTTTTAAAATAATATAGGCGTGACAGTGTACCGTTTTGTGAGCAAACACTTTCTTCAGCTCGACTTTGGCTAAGGTTGAATAGGCAACATCTTCAGCAGCCTCGTATAAGTGGGCTAAACGAAGAAGCACACTTCCGTCTTCCAGTTCCTACACAAATGACGGTTAGAGAAAGTGAGGACGCGTTTGATAAGTGTTGTGTAATGACTTGATATGTTACCTGAAGTGTAATTAGCGCGACGTTAGGGGGTAAACTGTAGTTAGGATCCATTGTTGTTGATATTGTTGAGTGTGAAGCTTTATAGTCTTCTTGATTCTGTCAAGTAAATGGTTGTTAGGTTATGCTATCTGAAGGAAACTGTCACCCGAGTCCAGGAAAACAGACCAAGAGGCGCTGATGCGATGTCGTGTGCATCACATCTGTGTGGTTTAATTTGTGTTTGTTAGTGTGTTTTGTGTGCAGTTAACCCGAAGTTACGAGCTTTAGCGAGAAAAAGAGAAATGATGATTTATATGCTAAAAAGGGGTTTTTACGAGCTAAATATCCAAAGATACGAGACGGAACGAGAACGGGCGCGAGAAACGATCGAAAACGAGAAAAGAACAAAGATTTCCTGCACAAACCTCCCCCGCGGGACGCGGGGAAGACTGTGATCACGTCCGCGACCCGCGGCGTGTTTTAAGTGAAGAAATATTTAATATTCCCCCGCGGGACGCGGGGAGTCTCCCTTTCTCTTCCGCGGCCCGCGGGGCTGTTATAATTGTGGAAAAATAGGCTGGCTTCTACTTTCCAGCCCACAACTCCATTTCACTTCCACTCGCAAACAGCTACAAGAACACCGCTTCTGCTCGTATTCTATTCATTCCAAACTCCATTTTTTACACCACCAATCACTCCCAAATCATCAAAGGGAAGCTTGTATGAAGGCAAGGAACATCAAGAATCATCCATTCGTGCTAAAACCATGTCTGGCTAGAGTTCCACCTTCACCTCCGGGTGAAGGTTTTGTAAGTTTCGGGTTGTTTCTGTAATCATTTGACTCCGAATTTGTATAATATTTGTGTTTTACATAATCGTTATATTGAATGCTTGATATTGATTAGACTCATTGCAAGATTAGATATGTCTATGTATTTAATTTCATGAGATAAATTCTGTCATTTATGTGTCAATATAGTGTAGAGGATTGAGTGAACGTAAGCGATAAAGCATACTACAGTCCTAGAGATAGTAGTTGATGGCTAAGTTACGGTTCCCTGTCACCGCGTGTTAAATATAGAGAAACCCATTTCGGACCATTTGATTACTACAACCTAGTATTCTTGCATTACTATACCCGGAGGTGTCGCCTTTATCATTAGAATCCCGTTACATTACAAATCTAGTCTTTGTAGTATTATTGCAATTGTTACCATCTTGTTACTATTTTGTTACCCAAGCCTTTATCTAGTTGTTTGTGGCTAGATCGACGCTAAAACACTCAAATCAATTAAAAGAGGGAAAACCCAAGTTAGGATATTAGATTAGTGACATTAGTTTAAAAGCAAACTTCATAATTCTAGACCAAGCTAACCCAATTCCTTGGAGACGACCTTACTTACCCTTGCTAGTCTTGTGTATTTAAGTTCTTTATAAATTGTTTTTGCCGCGACCCACGACACTCGCGTCAGGCCGCGCGCAACCCAAGGTGACGTCCGAAAGTTCAAATGGATTGAACAAGTCAAACAAGATGAAAGTCAAATGGTTCATAGGAAAACCGAAAACATACCTCATGTGCAAAGGCTAATAGGAGGGGTGAATAAATCTCTTGGCCCGTTGTCCTGCGCCAGCGTGATCCACTACCAACTTTGTCGACGCTCATATAATAATTTCCTCGAACCTGAAAATCAAATTGTATAATGAGGCTTTACAGACCACCCATCTACATCTGGGCTTTGACCTGAACTATCAGGTCAGCAAAAAATATCAATGATTAAGTTACCATACCGTAAGTCCTCGACAGGTGGTCTTATTACACACGCTCTCGTCAAGGGGTTCGCCTACCCCTCTACCATCATCATACAACATACGCCTGGAAAAAAAAAAAGAAATATTTTGTCATTTTTATATGCTCCTTTAGAGAAAAGTACATGAATGAGACTCGGAATCATAGAAAACGAGGATCACGATGAAACATAATCTCCATTTGTCCATCTTTAATGCTAGCTCCCCCGGTAGCACGGTCAACAAGCACTGACATCTCGGTCTTGTTGTCTCTTGTGTATATTCCAAGATTTAACTGCCAAAAAAAAAAAAAAAAAAAAAAAAAACATTTGGTATCATATGATAACATAAGAAACACACATCCAAGCACTCACATGAAGACATACTCATAAACTAAAGTCAGTTACCGGGTAATAATTCCCAGCTACTGGTTGTGTAACATGAAGAGGCCAGTCTTCTCTGTAATCTCTTACCTGATAATAAATCGAGAATTACGCGCCATGAAGGATATTAAGCGTAGGAAATATATAGGAATGTATAAGGGCTAACCCTTTTGAGAAAGTCCCTTCCATTAGAATCGGTATAGAACACCTTGTTAGTGACCATAGCAGCTGTAATTCTTGTAATCACTTCTTTTCCAACACCATCATCCGTAGGAATTTCACCGATCTAACCAAAGTTTTTTAATAAAACCAGAAAAGTCAGTGATCACTCTTAGAAGAATGTCGCAACTTTGACCCATTTACTTATATTTTATCTCTAACGGGTAATACAGGTAAAACTATAAACAAAAAATAGCTTATAAGGAAGCGGTTTAATTGGTTAAAATTCGCCAAAGTGCATTTTAATAAAAATTTTGAAATCATATTTGACATATTAACTATTTATTAGAAAATTTCGGAGCAAAAGTGTTTCAGGGCAAGCCAACACACTCTAGCGTGTAAAAAAGTGACCCATTTTGACCCGTTACATAATCCATTGATTTTTCCACCTCTACATCAAGAGATACTTGTGTACAAAGAAGACCATAAAGCAGAAGGGTATACGTACGGATGAACTCAAATTCAGCATGTTCCTTGTCTTTGTAAAGTCTTGTCACCTATTAAAAAAAACACAAGTAATTGAAATAAAGAAACCAGATTAAAAAAAAAAAAAATCAGTTGCTTCATTATGTTAAACAACTAATGAAGATTCCAACCTGATAGATCCATGGGTTGAATTGTGATGAACTTCATCAACAAGCGGACCACGAACGACTTTATAGGTACCTGAAAGTGAAGTGACTATATCAGTTAGCAAAGACATGACCAGTGGTGGATCTAGAAATGAATTTCAGTAGTAACGTTTTTCATTTTTTTCATTTTAGTAGCAACGTTTTCCGAATTTCGTAAAAAAAAACCAAATTTTCCACTATGCGCGCGAAGTTGAACAGCTACGGACGCGGCACCTAGTTATACACTAGGGTCTGCCCCTGGGACATGACCCAGCCAAAGGTTTATATAAAATAAAAGAGAAGAATACATACTGATCTTGAAACAATAACTGGAGGTGATCCATTGGGTGGAAAATGTATGCTCCTGAAGCCTATCAGAAAATACACTAACTTTAAATAACAGAAAGTCATTGTCCTATGTTATGTTTTCAGTTCCATTTTGTGGGCCCATTCTGTCACGGAAATGGGACCCACAAAATGAAAGAGAACATAAATTTTAATACCTGGTTATCAGCTGAGCTACCATACCAGAGATAACTTTGTTGTACTGGTAAATCAACCTGAAAAAAAAAAAATTAAAGACATTAGCTACAAAATCGAAATCTGTTACATTTATTTTAGGGATTAAAAACAGAACTTGCCCCAGTTCTAGATTTGTAATTCTTTTTAGTTGTCCAGACTTTAAAGAAAATGACATCTTCAAGCTTCCTGGTCCAATTACAACAGTATCAAGTTGTGGAGTGTCTAACATGGAAATGTGTCCCCCTGAATTTTCAACATAATTATACATTAGAAGAAAAAAAATCATTATAGGTAGGGGTATAATGAGCCACAGCACTCACGAGCTACTTGAGTTCAACTCGCTAAAAAGCTCAAACAGAGACGAGCTTTATAGTGATTTGTTATTATGTAAACATAATAATTTGCATATAATATTAAAAATAGATATTAATTATAAAAAAGAATTACACATATAACTATGAAGAAAATAAACTGATTAATATATATATTTTGTTATAATATATAGTTTTATAATTATAAATATATATATAATAATTATATATGTATATGATAAGAAAAATAATTAATAAATAATAAAAGAGCTCAAACTTGAATATTTTCTCACAAGCTGAGCTTGAGCTTTGGATGTAGAGCTAAAACAGCGTAGCTCAAGCTCAGCGTGTTTACACCCCTAATTTATATATATGCTAGAAAATAGGCATAAAAGCACCTTTTTCCAGATTTTTGGGTAATGAAGTAAGTGTTCCAACCCAGAGTGGCACAAACTGCTTGAAACAAAAGCCAATATTTTGGAACATCATGCGGTGAAAATCCCAAATAAGCCTCGGTGTAGAAGCTTCTTAGGTTCCTTGTTACTTCATCGAATTCTACGAATTGTGCTTCAATTGTATTGCCTTGGTTGTCTTGTACAACTAAGTTGGCATCTTTGACCTGTTAAAATGGTAACGTGTCAAAACGGATTGGAATGCATTTTTGTCCATCTTTTTTTCAGTTCAATTAAAACTAATGTATTAAGTATGCTTACACAAGCTAGTACTACAATATAATCTAATTCCTCAATAAAATGATTTAGGAAGGTAGTCAACCTACTAGTGACCCAAATTGACCCATTTTAGTTAAACGGGTTGAAATGTCCACATCTCATTTTTTGCATTGTGACACTTGGCTATTCAACGCAGTCTTTTATATTTATTCTTTATGCTTTTTTTTGAGGACTCACCGTAACCTGATAATATCAGTGCGTTTCCATCCAAGAGGGTTGTATGCTACAATAACCTGAAACGAATAAAAAATTTTTAATCGAATAATCATACAGATAACTAATCTTTATATTTTGGAAGCTGGATTACCAAACTCTTTCCAGAAGGAATGTTTTCGGCTGGCGGGCAAAAACTTATATTTAGTAGTGGACACTGCCATAGAAGAAATTACCATCATATGAATCTTCAAAAAAAAAAAAAAAAAAAAAACTAATAAAAGTGGAAAAGTAGAAGAAAGAAAAAATAGATAAAGTTTAGAGCATTACCTGTGTAATGTGGATTTGGTTATGGATAAGGTGCAGTTAGATGTAGAGCTGGTTAGGCATGATAATGCTGAATTGACAACAGCCTCAGCCTATGGAAATTAAAATAAACAAGTATGGTAATATACGGCGTAAAAAGTGCTAACATAACTAAAAAGATGAATTTAAGTTGTACCTCGCTAGCTCCAATTGCTAAACGTTTTTCATAGTCGTTGCTGTTGTATGTTGTTTGCGGTACCTGTGACTGCGTCATGATGTTGTGCAATTCCTAAGGCGTCTCCAAGACTAAAGGTGTTCGGACCTTTAATTTTCCTTCCTGCCAGGTACTCCAGCTGCCTTGATGCCTAATTGGTCACAGAAAGTTTAACATA